>MJUU01058703.1:9419-30663 GCA_002080025.1 Modiolus philippinarum | reverse complement strand
CATAACATTTTAAGGTAACTATATAACATAACAAAGTTACTACATAACATAATAAAGTTACTACATAACATAATAAAGTTACTACACAACATAATAAATTTACTACATAACATAATAAAGTTATTACACAACATAATGAAGTTACTACATAACATAATAAAGTTTCTACATACGTGATAAAATGACTACATAACATAATAAAGTAACTACACAACATTTTAAAGTTAATACATAACACAATAAAGTACCAACATAACGTAATAAAGTTTTTACATAACACAATAAACTGACTACATAACATTTTAAGGTAACTATATAACATAACAAAGTTACTACATAACATAATAAAGTTACTACATAACATAATAAAGTTACTACACAACATAATAAATTTACTACATAACATAATAAAGTTATTACACAACATAATGAAGTTACTACATAACATAATAAAGTTAGTACCACGTAAAATGGTTATACACTACGTAAGATAGTCATGGCGTTCCATACAAAAGCGCTCCAGTGTTCACCATTTATTTGTTATTACGAGATTTTTCATGTGGTACTTGGTCGTCAACATTTTTATTTCATGTATACAAATGTCCTAGTTTAAGATATGTACATTTACATACATTTATTCAAACAAAATGATACAGAATATGTATTATATTTTAATTTTGAAATAGCTTTTTTGAAGCCTAATTATCTCTCTAGTGTAGATAACAATTAAAGTTTGTTAGACACATCAAAAGACTGATAATTATACTATAACTAATCCGAGATTCTGATTATCGCAAAATATTCAATGAATGATCGAACAACGCAGTAATTCACGAAGTGCGGCGCATGAGTGAATTACAGTGTTTTTCGATCATGAGTTGAATATTTTCGATAATTAGAATCTAGGATTAGTTATTGTTTTTATTATATAGATCAGTTCTTCAATTTGAGATTCTTTTCATAAACTACGTCTTCCATGTTAATCCGCCGAGACGTTTACTTAACAACAACGTTGACAACGTCTATTGTGACGTCACTTCCTAGAGTGAAATTATGGATAATAATTTCACAGTTAATTATCAATTTTCTTTCACTGAGAAATTTCAATCTTTCACCGTCCTCTATATAATAAGAATTATAATCCAAAGGACCCTACCGTTACACCACAATAGATCCTTTCACGATAACTGCGGTCCTGAATTTCGCACATGCGCTCATATGCCTTTGAGTGGGTAAAATGCAACGTCACAGTATACGTGACGTTTTGATTAATTGTCCTACGACGTCATTTTTGCGGGAACTGTTTTTATTTTCAACTCAAAATCATAGGACCGCAGTTACCGTGAAAGGGTCATTATGCTTATGACGGAGATTTCGGGGGGGGGGGGGGATACGTGCGTACGCATAAGTTTCGTGAGTTCTTCATATGTCTTTTTCGCGTTGCTGTTTTTTTTTCTTTTCTTATCAACATCGTAGGTGAAATGTCATTGTCATTTTTAATCCAAACAACGTCATTATCTGACGCTTTATGGTTTGTCTTTCATAGCTTAAAATCCAAACAACCCAAGTGAAAACAGTTACGAATGCATTACTTAAATCCACATCTAAATTAATTTACGAAACTTAATGACACTTATGATAGTCTATTTCTTATACTACAATGAAAAGAAGATTCTTTTAACTTACGTTTTTCATGTCAGGAATGCCAACAGTAATGAAACCATTGTAATTGTGGCCTTTTTCCTATGTTACAGATTGATGTTTTCCGATGCTATATGTCAATATTTTTCTTGCATTAAATTATAAAAACAGTGCATCGAAATGTAGTCGTGCAGTTCATTGCCTTAGAAAGACACAGCTTCAAAAAAGTTTGCCGAATATATTAAGCATTTGTTGTCGAAATGCGCATATGCAGAAAATAAATTAACAGTAACTTCGGTATTTTGATATTGTATACAAGTTTAGCAATCAATGCTTAATGATTGATAATAGACCATATCCGAGACCACGTCACAGTATAGAAAACGTTACGTCATAAAGCCTAAAACGTCATGAAACTCCGTGTATCATCCGTACACAGGATATAGGTACCAAGACTGGTTTTCGTTCAAATTTTAATGACGGTAATCATTAGTATGAAAAAGAAAGGAAATTGGGTAAAAGTCAAGGAGACAACATCCCATATCCAGGTAAAAACGACCCAAAACAAAACTTCTAGGGGTCACTGTACGGTCTTCAACGCAATGAGGAACCTCACAACATATAGTAAGCCCTAAATGGCCCCCAAAAAGGTAAAAAAGTGAATAAATCAATGGAAACAAACCACATCCAATAATCCAAATATCAAGAAACTAAACTTTTACGAGGATCAAGGTTATAGCTACTAAGTAGCTATACGTATCCCGTATACTAATGGGAGATTTAATTGAAATCTTAACGAAAACCAGTTCTGGTACCTATATCCTGTGTACGGATGATACACGGTGACGTTGTTGAAGTACATTCTTGGTCACATGGGGCAGACACGTTTGTGACGTAGAGCGGACAAACAACAGCTGGTGAATCAAAATACCAGAACTCGGAATTGGTCTATTAAGTACATCGGCAATCGAATGCCGAAGAAAAAAGGAGTAAAGGGGAATGTCAAAAATAAAAAATCCAAAAAACACGACAATTCACATCCAATGTCATATCCAACAGCAATTGAGACAGTATGACAAAGGCAAAAAGAAAAAAACTTAAGTGAAAAAAACTACAGCACTAACGGTGTGAACCCATACAGAAACCCGAGATGTCATCAGGTGCTTCGGAAAAAAGCATGATCTGCCCCCAAAAAAAATAATTACAATTTTGACACTTTTTTGTATTTGATACAGTCAAGTTATTTTTCGACTTATTTTTCGAATTAAATGTTAGACATTTCTTTTGAAATAAAACATGCATCAAATTTTAAACTAAGAAGACTGGAAGATTTTAATAGATTTTCAAGAAAAACAAATGTAGTAAAGAGCCATCTTATGGATAACTCTTCTCTTCCGCTTAAACGCTTTCACATGTTTAATGTAAAATTGAATTATTTGTCGTTTATTTACTTTGAATGTCCTTTTATTTGGCTATATTAATGCAGTTTCTGTATAGTTGCATACCAGTACATGTATATTCAATAAAGGTAGTTCGACACTAATATACAGCGCATTCGATTGGCGCATTTGCGAAACACAAGTCGGATGCGGAATTGACTGGAATTTCAAGCTGGAATATTCCTTATTTGGCATTTTCATTGTGACGTCATGATAAATTGACATACACTTTCCCGCGAATTAGCTCCCTTTTACCACAAATATTGCCTGTTTCGTAAACTATATAAGATATTTCTCTTAATCAGACGGTGACACATAAATGTTATCAGCTCAACTTATAGCTCAGATGTATACCTCTGAAATATCAAAAAATAAAAAAAAAATCTATATGATTCAATTCAATTCAAAGTTTTATTTAAAGTCGATTCATGTACAAAGGTTCAATACGAGCTTTGATAAGCTTTTAACATCGACTATCAAATAACAAAAACAACACAACATAAAAAGCATGCACAGAAAAGTCACAAAAAGATATACAAACAGGTACACAGTGAAATATCAGTTATATTAGCATTTAGCAAAAATTAAAGTTTACATGAAAATAGCATGTATACAACAAAATGTACATTAAAACATTAAGAAAACTTACAGATATTTACGTACATAATGACATATCATTCAAGAAAGACAAGCAAGTAATTAGCACATAATTTACATATAAAACACAACGCATATTCTAATTAAATTAAACAAAGCACTAAAACACTACAAAGCAAACTTGCTAAACAGAAAGCACTAATATACATGCAAGTACAAACTTCAAAAAATAAGTACAAATAAAAGCTATCAAAGCCCCCCTAAGAAATAAACAAGATATCAATTAAATATAGCAGCATATTACATATATAAATGCAAGCAAATCATCTACTGTAAGCAAAAGAAAGAAAAGAGCACAAAGAAGTGAACAAAAAGAAGCTATATGCAGGCGCAGCATTGGCATGAGCCGCCATCAGGGTCCTGTGCTTGAATTAGCTTTTTAAATTGTTCAAGAGATGACTGTTGCCGACACCTGTCTGGCAACTCATTCCAAATTTGTCCTGCATTATATCTAAACGATTTAAGGCCATACCTAGTGGTTCGAACTCTGGGTAGATTTACTGTTTGTTGAGACCTGAAATTGTAATTTTGAAATTTTATATCAATCAAATCATGTAAATAACTAGGACTATGCTTTTGAATAATTTTAAATGTTTCAATAGCGATAGTTTTTATTCGTCGTACTTTTAAGGAAGGCAATTTTGATTTTTTAAGAAGACATTCATATGAACTGCTGTAGTCTTCATAAACGAAACGGAGGGCCCTTTCCTGTTTTTTTTTTTTTTTTTTTTTTTTTTTTTTTTNTTTACTACAATAATGCCATGACTGTTACAGGGCAGTAATTATAATTTGAAAGAATAAATGAGTAGTAAGTTGTTAATCTTCCAAGTTAAGTTAAATGTTTTCCAAATAGTTTTAATTTGTTCAACTGTCTGGATGCCTTTTTACATATTTCAAAGATATGATTATCAAAGTTTAAATTTTTATCAATTGTTACACCAAGACGTTTGACATTATCTTCACATTTAATTTTTGTGCCGTTTAGATTGAAGGTAATATCATGGTTATTTGTTTTGGGGCCAATGGCTATTGCCGTAACTTTATCCGGATTCGCTTTCATCATATTTATTGAAAACCAGTTTATTAAATTAAGACTATCTATTTCTAAAGAGTGTTTTACATTTTCCAAATTTGAATAACAATTTGAAGATAAGGTATTATCGTCAGCATAGTTATATCTGCTACTATTATTTACAAAATAAAAAAAAATGTCATTAATAAAAACATTAAATAGAACCGATCCGAGAATTGATCCTTTAGCTTGGGGTACCCCTTTATATAAATATTCCCAATCGCTTAAACAATTCCCTTTTTTAATTCGTTGTTTCCTATGTCCCAGATAACTTTCTAATAATTTTGTTGCATTTTCTGACAGCCCATATGTTTTAAGTTTAAGTAATAGTAAGTTATGGGGCAAGCAGTCGAAAGTCTTTGAAAGGTCCATTAAGATGGCAGCTATGAATTTGTTTTGGTCCAAGGATTTTTCCCAATCTTCTATTATTTTTAATAAAGCAGTTTGACAGCCGAATCCTGATCTAAATGCCGAAAGTGAAGGGTTAAAATGGTTTTCCATAAAATCCATTAGCTGGTCGTATATTGCTCTTTCATATATTTTTGATATAGTGGGTAGAACACTTACAGGTCTGTAATTACTTTTATCTAGCGTATTATTCTTTTTTAAATAATGGGGTAACCTGAGCAGCTTTCAAATTATTAGGAAAAATGGATTTTTCAATTGTTTTATTTACTAGATTGGTAATGGGATAAACTATTATTGGTTGGGCAAATTTTAAAATTTGGGAGTTTATATATGATATTTATTTCATATGAAAGCTTAACAATAAGCATGTTCTAACAGTCGCCTATATATTCTTTGTAAATATCGCTGAAAAATACTGAATTTGGCCTGATTTTCATAAACTGATTACAGGAAAAGATGAACGGTGACACATATTTTTTATTTAATTTTTGAATAAATGGGTCAAGAACTACAAAATATCTTAAAATAAAAAAAATCTGTCTATCTTTATTAGGCTCGAACTACTTAATAGCGGAATTTTGTTTCTCCCCTATGGTATTACGAGTACTGTCAGCCAGTTTGGATCCGGAAATGTTGAGAAAGGGGTAGGGCGCTAATAGTGAGGATTTTGTTCAACTACTAGGGTTATTTTCTAAAGTTGTCATAAAATTATGGAATTCTGTATATTCACAGAAACAAAATACTGGGGCTTTGATAAGATGTTAAAATAATGAGGTAAGATGCTGGGAAAATAATTTTTTAAGTCTTTGAAAAAGCCCGAAAATGCATTTTCGCATCTTTAAGTCAATTTTCCGACCTTTGAAATGAGAATCCCCCAAGAAGGACCTACAGAACCAATTAAAACCAAAGGTTTTTACGCAGGTCTTTAAAATCAAAGTATGTACAAATAAATTTCATTTTGGTTCTCGAGGTGCTTCATGTTAGAAAAAATTGAACTTTTTTGTAAACAAGCAGTCATATGGATCGAAATCCATATCAACTGGCCGATTCTATATGTATTAGACTTGGCTTCACATTTAGATCATATTGGTAATTGCCCTCTATCTGTTTTTAAACATCTTTGAGTTTATTGTCTTCCAAACATTTAGATTTTATCTGCACTGAAGAGACATAAGTTGTCGAAATGCGCATATGCAGAAACAAAACTATAACTAGCTTTTACAAGTTGTAACAAGTGCCCCTATGGTTGGGTCATTTCTGGGCTTGTTATGTATATATTCCAAAAAAATGATTATAGATGATGTTCCACCATTTCTGAGATTTCCAGAATTACGACTGAATGATCAATATATGATATTAAATTGTTGCTTTAATTAGTTTCTGTAGATTGCCATTTCGACAGTGCCAGATAAATTATTTGGAAAACCAATAACCATTGAAGGAAAACACTCATTGTATTAGTAGAGGGTGGACGGGCAATCCTGAAATCTGGCATATTAAATTTCTTTATTCATCATAAATTTTAATGCATTTTCTAACAATTTGTATACGAGCTGGAAAAGACAGCCAACATCATTCTTATACGAGTGACAATAGACCCAAATAAATAATACAGAAATCAATTAATACCAAAAATTTCTGAAATAAGCACCCGAATCTGCCATACAGCCCCGTATACCAATATATTGGAAGTCCTCCCTCTGGAAGTTCAATACCGTTTTCAAGATAGCTTCTAGTGGGGACTGGTAAATTAACATTTGACTATATAAAAAAAGAAAAGAAAACGAAAAAAAAAACACACTACAAAAATTCAAAGATCTCAACTGAAACTTCTAGATCTTAACCAATAAAAGTGACAACAAATGTCCGAATCGATCAAAGGAAGAGACCAGTAAGGAAAATCCGTATAACATTCGACTGAATCAGGGGAACACAATCCGACACAGAACATTTTTGGCAAGCCGTCACATTCCCCGACTTAGAACGGGCATTTTATAAATAAAATGGTGGGTTAAACCAGGTTAATATACAATTTTTTTCGTGATACTGCTCTGAAAGTCCCCTTTGAAAAATTGCGTCCGACTCCGACAGGTCTGCATTAAATATTTCACCCAACATAGCTTAGTTAGACTGTAGGTAGGCATATATATGGTATCACATAAAGGTGTATAAGACTGCCTAAGGCCACGTTCCAAGTTACAAATACAGACTATGAAAAGTCACTTGTTTGCATATTCGTGTGTCCGCATTTCAGTGACTCTTTTGTCTAAATGCGGACACTTAGAATTTCTCATATCTAAAAAAATGTATTATAATAAAAAAAATCTACAAATATTTTATTCTCATTTCATCACGAATGGATAATTATCGGCAATATGTACATTTTCTCTTTGATCTTACTGACGGATATATTCAGTATCTCCGTACTGACCTGATACAAGAAAATATCAGGCAATGATGTCATGAAATTGACATCATGACTCTTACGATGTTGCCGATAAAAACAATAATGGTAGTTTTGAAGGTCTCGACAGAAAATATCACTAGTATCACAGCTCGTCCTATCGGACTCGCTGCGATACGGTGATATTTCCTGTCTCGACCTTCAAAACTACCATTATTCTATAAAACGATAAAGGTAGTCCAGAGACTTTTATGCTATTAATTATAAATATATTTTATAAGAACTCTGTACATATGTCTCTTTTATTGTATTATTATGTTTTATTATTGACGCACCACTGCTTCTACCCTGGCGGTTGGTGCCCCCGATGTAAAGGGGTAGTTTCACAATAAATACCAGAATCATTTACATTCACAGAAGTTGATTTTTTTCCAAAAAAAAATAATTGAAAATTTCCCGGTTTCAAACTTGAAACTTAGTGGCTATATTTAGATACTCCTTTTGATCACCTTGTGGCTGCTAGAATTACGTTTTAACTACTGATTAGTACGGAAAACAAACAAAATACTTAATTAGTCTTATTTATCACGCTCCTTCTACGTTCTTGTGCAATAAAATCATTTCTGTCAACATCATTGAAATATTATCGTCATCAATGTGGGTCAAATGAGAGTTACCAACCGATCACACTCATTTCTCAATAGTGTCTAATTAGTAATAGTTATTGAAGATATTAATTTTCAAATTAATAAAACAAAGTCACAAGACGTCTACAATCTTGCGACTATCACGAACTTTTTTCGCGCATTCATAAATTTATAGGTGAGTAATTAAGAACCGATTATAATACTGGTCTTCAAGAAATGATCTATGACGAAGTGATATCGACCAGCGAAAAGGATCAGATTGATTTTTACCGGAGCTATTATTAGCTTTTAAATTTCCTTTTGAATACGTTGTCCAGGTAGCTCAGTCGATTACACAGGAAATTCAAATATATCGTATATTAAATACCAAGGATCGAATCTCAACCAGAACTTTTTTGTTTTCTTTGTTAAATGTTTTTGAGTTACTTTTTGATGTCAATATTGGTATCTATATTTTCGTGTGTCCAAATGATTGATTTCTACACCGTATAAAAAATACTGAAATAAACATGAGCACATGAACATAGATACAAACTTCTTAATTTACTCCTGTATCGCAATTATAAATTACTATTCATGTTTGTAAACATCTCGTTGATGCTACAAAAGATTTAGTTTCTACCAACGTTTACTATGGAGGCGGCGCGATCGTTGCTTAATCTTAAAATTATGATTATATGAAAAATAATAGAACATTAATACATGGCATTGAAATTGACTACTGAAAGACTTTTATTTTGGCCAATATCGTATTCTTTAAGTACCTTAATATAATATATCATCATACATGTACACTGTACATTTATGACTATTGACTAATTATAAGTGTAAATAGTCTTGGTCAGCAGAGAAATACTTTATACTTATTGACTGGTTATGAGGGAATAGCAAGTTTGTTGTCTCCGAGACCCTGACTATTGACCGCGGCGTAGCCGATGTCAATAGTTATGGGTCAAGGGGACAACAAACTTGCTATTCCCTAATTAACAGTCTATAAGTGTTTTATTACATGTATACCGAAAACACAAGATTTACAACTTTTGAACCATTTTTCTCATTTCAAGTCCTTGTTTTCTAAATTTTGTATTCTTATTAAAACACACACAATTGCATCTATTTTCTTAAACAAAATTTTATCTGTTGCAAAGTGAATAGTGTTCATCGTAATTTGCATAACTAGTTAAGAGCTGTCACTTCGAAACAATGATTCCGGAGCATTTTCATTTTTATCCAATAATATTCACAAATGAACAGTCTATAAGTATTTTATTATAAAAAGAAAAAAAAACACAAAAAACACAACATTCACAATTTTTCAATCATCTTTGAATAATATTTCTTCATTTCTAGTATTTTTTTTTCTAAATTATGTATTCTTATTAACACATAAACAATCATATCTTATCTCATCAACAAATTTTATTCTGCTGCAAAGTGAGTAGTGTTCACTGTAATTTGCATTAGTTGTCACTTGGAAACAATGATGTCAGAGCATTCTGAATAATCATCAGATTTTTTATCCAGTAGAAAAGCAAGAAAAAGGTTCGGGAAAAATATTCATACTGCCAGTCAATAGTCTGAGAAATTGACCGGTAAATACTAGTAGTTGCAAAATTGGAATAGGTGAAAAATAGTTATACTTTAGAAATTTTAGTAGTAATGTTCATATACTGAGGTATAATAACTTGGGATACTACAGGTGAATATAAACAATATGACGCAATCGATCGGTTAAATATAGTGTCTTAGACATGTATAAAGACAAATGCATTTAAATTATCTAGTGAACAAGTTCGCCGCTATAAGCGACCTACCTCTTTGTATAAAGCTAAGTACTATCCCCAAAGTGAAGTGTTCTGTCCTAATCGGATATTATGGTTAATTTTATTCCATTTTGGGCTATTTGTTGTAATCACCTTTTTATACACTTTATGAACGAATAAAGAGATATGTAGTTATTGTACAAAAAAATCCCTACACATAAAAAGTTTATGTTATAAGCAAACGGAACAACGCTTTTTATTGTTCTTCGTCTTAAAGTCACGAAGGTACTATATATAGTTTGATTTTTGGTCCTCCAAATGATTAAGGTCTGTATTCAGATGCATAAGTTGTTGAAAAGCTCATCTGCAGAAATGAACTTGACTGCAATTTTGTTGTTATATTGTTAAACGACAATAGTCACAATGATTTAAGAGATTTTTATGATTAAAATATGACTGTAAGATAGTGTTTTTGATTCAACTGTTTGGTACCTCTCGGTAAACCAATGATGCTGCTTAGAAAATTGTTTTCAAATATAATTGATATCATTTCCAACTAATTACTTCAGGCACAATAACAGTTTATTCCTTATAATTGAATGATATTCCTTGAAGAGAATAATCATCAAATGCACAAAATAATTGTGCTTATAGAACTGCACGACACCTGCTTCCTTTGTAGTGTATGCACCCCGTAGGTCATTTCTGAATTTAAAATCAAATACAGAAAGAACTGCACTCTAAAAACGGTGTTTAGATCCTAAACACAATCCTAAACACAAAATCTGTGTTGAATTTTGAACGCGTTTAGCCCTAAACATGTTTACGTATGGAAATGTGTTTAGGTTTTAAACATGTTTAACATATGTTTGTGTTTAGGTTTTAAACATGTTTAACCTTTTCCTTCTGTATTGTTTTTATTCATTTATTTATTTATTTTTTTATTTATTAAAATATCTCAAGAGTCTTCTCTCCAATCGCTTCTTGCTGGGATGCTTGTACTGGCTGATATCGAGATTCGATCCACAAGTACTGTGTTGCTTCCATTACCTGAAATGATATAAGTAAAACAATTAACTTGTGCACGCCTTAATTATTAACAAAGCTTTTCAAATTCAAAAGTTTGTATATTGGAAAAAAAATATTAAATTGAGAAACGTTCCTCAAACATTCTTTAAATTTTACTAAAACATTGTTGCAAAATAATAACATGTACACTGAAATCGATGCATAACAACAACACAAATGAAAATAAATTGTTACACCAATAAGCATTAATCTTTTTCAAAAATCAAAATAATGTCAACTACTTACCTTTAAAACAGTCTGTATTTATGGCAACATCCTCATCAGAAGGCACATTGTTCATCCCTGTTATTGCCACGTTTCCGTTTTCAAAATCAAACAAAGAAAAATTAGAGCGCCCTCTATATGAAGGATAACTCTTCATCTGAAACAGTTAAACATGTTTAGATCTAAACACGTTTAGGAAAGTGTTTAGGTGTTTAGGATTGTGTTTAACTTAATGAAAATATCAATAAAATTGTTAAAGAATGATGATTTTATTAATCTAAACATGTTCAAATCCTAAACATGTTTAGCCTAAACATGTTCAAGTTAATAAGTGTTTAGGTTTTAAACAGAATCCTAAACATGTTTAGGTCTAAACGTGTTTCAAAAGTGTTCAAATCCTAAACACTGTTTTTACAGTGTGGGAATTTACTTTACTTTTTTACTTTTAATACAATACAAAAAAAATCTGCAGTATACCGACCACAGAACATAATTAACTTAACAAAAATAGCATCGAATCAGAACAAAGATGTCATCAATTCAGGTGCTACATTTATTGTATAGAAGAATTGAAACGATAAAACATTTTAAATATTTTTAATTAATAAAAATAAAATTTTTTTATTAAAACCCTGATACAATTTTTTTGTTTTTTTTTTTAATTCAAGTGTTTAAAATCGTATAATTATCATGCATTTATATCTTAAAATCCTATTCTTTTGTAAATGCATTGCAAAATAAACTAAAATAACTAGAGTATATAGCCTAAGTAACGAGTAAAGTGTTGATTGCAGTTGTTTCATACATGTAATCCAAACAGATTTGCGATCGATATAAAAAAGATGGAACAAAAATAAGAGAATGTACTCGTATTTGAAAATAATTTCAGATTTACAAAAAATAAGCAAGCGTCAGTATTCATAATAATTAATCTGATTTTCAGGAGTGCTGTATTTCCAGGCATTACTGGATATGTTATGATTTTTGAATATACGCATGAGTCAACTGACACTTTTCAAATTAAGGTGTCTGCAGGGTGTTTATCTTTCCTATTATAGAATTTTGTGAAATTTTCTATGTAGAAACATAATGGTATTATTGTTCGAAATATAAAATAAAATTTGGGGGTCACCGTGCATTTAAGCGCAAGAATTGAAATTGAAAATTTCAGGATTTTACTTAGAAATGTTAGGGAAAATGATTATATTAGAGGATAGCTTGAACAATGTATTATAGATTTTGTTCATACTTGACATGTGTTTTGAAATCATTATATTGTATACATGTAAAAAATAAAAAATCAGGGGTATAAACCGTTGAAATAAGAGAGATAAATTTTTCTAATGATATCTATTTTAAATTATTTAAAAAAAATCATCTTCCTTGCATAATTTCTGCGTTCTGTAAATCCAGCACCCGAGTTAAAGCTTGTTTGTTTCAGTGCACCTTTTGTAATGAAACTGTTGTGAAACTGATAAAAAAAATATATTTAAATACTTTGGAAATTCCTTTACATCTGAAATAATTATTTTGTTAATTTTTTTAATGAATGAAACCTAAATGAACAAGTATTAGACAAAAATGGCGGAATAATACCACTGAGACACCTTAACAAAACGAAACATGTTTGTTTGCATGAAATTGAAAGTTGATATTTACAGAAATTATGCAGCATTTATAGACAAATGCAGACAATCCTTAATGCGTTAGTTATGTAGACATGTTTATAAACCAATTGTCCTGCACATTTTGGAATACACGCCACACTTTCTGCTTAAAACAAGTATTAAAGGACATCAAACTTTGTTTTAACGTGTTAAAAGATTAGATTTGAAATTGAACAACACGAATGTGTAGGTTTAATAGACATTTCCGACTATTAAAACGTAAAACCTTATCATAAAAGTTTCTTTCAATAATTAAAATTGGCAATTTGTCTAAAGTTTAAACTTTGATTCAAGTTATGACGTTTAATTCAGAAAAGTGACTATCAGGCGTATCTTCATCTAGCTGGCTTTTATTTACAAGTTGTTGATTCCAGGAAGACTTTCCCAATAAAATAATGATATTGCTGAAGACATTTATATATAAAAGCTCATTTTTGTTTGGCGTCGGGGACAAGATTAATCATACATGTATCAGTGCTTTATGACTGGTCAGAGCAGTCATGATTCTATGACTGCTCCAAGTTAACTTCAAGTTAATAACAACTGTTCTCATGACTGCTCCCAAATTAACTTTGACGAGCGGAAATGTCTGCACCCAACTGTAGTTGATGAATAAAACAACAGCAGTAGGATACCGAAAATACAAAGCACAAGTTTACACAAATCAAAGTCCAAAGACAAGGCAAAAGTAAGAACACCAGAAGACGGAAGACCAAAGACACTACATGCCCACAAAACACACGAACACTACATTTACATTTACAACACAAAAAAAAACTAAAGCACTAACAGTGTGACCTCTCAAAAAACAGGGTGACATCAGGTGCTTCGAAAGGGTACATGTAAGCATGTTCTGCTCTGTATTTAGCACCCGCCACACAGTCAGTGAGGCATATTTTTTGAAAGATCTTTTAGGTTACTGATTGGTTATTGTCATTTTCTAACCCTGAGATAAAACCAATTGAGAGCTAGAGTACGTGTAACTTCTCTAACCCTCAAACAGAACCAAGGCGAAATTTTGGAAAACTTTTGTAATCACTTTAGTATTCAAACATGGAAAAGGACAAATCGATACTACAAACATCATTTGACAAAGACAAAACTAAGATTTAACAAGACAACACAAAAAACTAAAGCACTGACAGTATGAACTCCCATAAAAAATCGAAAAAGATATCAGGTGGTCTGGAAGGATAAGCATGTCCTGCTCTGTAAACAGCATTCGTCACACTGTTAGAGGGTCAATCCTGGGTAGAGTCAAAACGGGTGAAGTCAAATCCGGGAAGACGTGAATCTAGATCAAAATGCCAGTTTTCATTTGAGACACTGACATTTCATATCTATCTATGATGTCGTGGTGAAGGCCATAGAATTTCTGAAGTGACGAAAGTACTGAATATATCCATGACTCAGCAGTTTTTGTGACTGTGCTTTTGCTTTTTCCACAGAGTCACTGTATGAACTGCACGCTCTACAGTAACGAAATAATTGTGAAATAAATATACACTCCATATGCTGGAGAGGTAGGTATATTGCTGTAGAGAACGGGAAAGTTCACAATTGGAAAGTCAAAATCATCACCTTTGTCATATAATCTAGATTACAGACGTCCATATGCATTAATGTATAACAAAAGCTTAATGTATCAAACAGAATTAGGTATATCGGTTGTCTTTTTAATTTCAAGTTCACTGGGGTAGATGCTATGTAAATATTCTTTAAATCTTGAGTACGTCTATATATCTGAAGCTGAAATTAAATGTCTTGGCTAGTTGTTCCTGTTTCTGTTGTATTAGCCCTTGTAAAACCTTTGCTTCATACGAAAAAAGGAAAAGTTCAGCTAAAAGTGGCACACAAAGGAGAGCATACAATTTACAAGGTATAAGCCTGTTTAAATTCTGCAAGTCTTGTCATCATCGTGTAAAAGCATCGACTCAGATAAGTCTACATTGATGAGTAGACAAGGTAAAATACACAAGTGAGTCCACATTGAAGTATTTTTTTTAATGCCTCGATCATCTTTTATTGTTTCATTGCACGATGAGTGTCTTTCCTGTCCCTGTATAATGAAACATTAGGTGAGCTAAATTCCTGGTGATTAGTCAGTCAGTTTAATTTGCAATATGCACAGAAATCAAAACCTCAACAAGTCTTTAGCCACATTGTTTTTTTATCATAATAAGGAGCACGACATAAGCTTTAATTATAGACAGCCACTCCTTTCACCTGTATGACATATTTTTCCCCTGGCATAGCTTGTCTTTACGCCAGTAAACGAACACTGCAGGAAAAAAGGAGAAAGGGAAATCCAAAACTCTGATGCTACACAGAAATAACAATCTAAAACTAGGAAAACTTTGAAAAAAAAAATCACTTATTATATATATCACCACTCCTCCATTTGATTCCAGAAGTAAAATAATCAACAAAAAGTCATGCGCTCTTAACATTTTCTGAAAGTTTCATTGTGTGTATTTCACCAACTGCTCTAGGAGGAGTTGTCACCACAAAGTGTGTACCCTTATTTTGTTTATCTATCTATTGTAATTGGTTTTAACTGTTGGAGATTGGGGAGATTCAGATTCGAGTGTCCCACAATAATTTATAAGTGCCCCAAATTGATCTTCTTTATTGGTAGGTTATTTGTTGTGTAAATGATGTTTGCTTCTTGATGAAATGGGTGATGCTTCTCATCATATTACGCACAAAATTGTCCTAATTGAGGGTTTATATGAGAATTATTAAATGATAAGGAATTTAGCTTTTCGCTGTTTGGTCGAAACAGCCTTTCCTTGCTTGTATTCTGTTATTTATTACCACTTGGACGATGCCTCTGCTGGTGGACTGTTAGTCCCCGAGGGTATTCACCAACCCAGAAGCCAGTACTTCGGTGCTGGCCTGAAAACCGATTCATTTGGAAAATTGCAATATCTAAATTTAAGAAAATTTTGTTTTAAGCTAAGGAGAATCTCCCTCTTGCATAGCTATGTCCTTGTCTGATTTTTGTTTTCCTATTTAGATGTTTTTGGAAATTTGATCTCTATCAGACTTTATACATGTTTCGGTATATGGATTTCCAAATGTTTAATTTTATCTGCACTGGAGAGACATAAATTGTCGAAATGCGCATATGCAGAAATTAAATTTACAGTTACTTCGGTATTTTGTACCTCAGAGTACCTCGGGATTTTCACTTGACCAATCAGGGACGTCATTTCATTACAAAGCAACCAATCAAACTGCACGTTGTTATAAACATTCGTCTGTGTGACATCTGTTGCATACACACACAAGAACGTTTCGAAACAGTAGAAAAGCACAAATCATAAAAGAAAGGGATTCAACCAATACTAGAAAAACTACGTTCATATTTACAAGCAAAAATTGTGAAGGGAATAAAAATCCACAGCATTAAATTGTATTGTGTTGTCAAAGTTTAAATGGAGAACGAAGAAAATTTTAAAACACGTAGTGAAAAGGAGTTTGATCGTCATTACACCTGGTATAAAAGTTTTCTACAACGAATATAAAAATTTGTTTTTGTTGAATATATAGTAAATGTAATAATATACTGTTTTACGGTGATTAACTTATGTTTTACTCTCTGTCTGAGGACAAGTAAGAAAAAACTACTGTTCAGGCAAATGAACAAAAACCGAAATTCCTTATTACATTTAATAAAGCATCTATTGACTTTTTATTTCGGTCTACTCATGACTATACGGACCTGGTCAAGGATTGGTTAACTTCGACCGCTGGCCTCGGTCAACCAGTCTTGACGAGGTCAGTATAGTCATGAGTAGATCTCATTAAAAGTCAATAATTGTATAATATAAACATGAAAAATATACTCCTATATATAAAAGCTTTTCAGTCCAAATTTGAAGTTAACGTAATGCAAATATTAACTTTTTTTCATAAATAATGGCCTCAAAAATTATGTCTTCAAATTAAACAATAAACATGTACAATATTACCTCCCATATAAGCTTCAATAAACGAGCTCATTAAAATTGTTATCATTAAGATTTTTATGATACCGCCAGTGTTTTATTAAGTTCACACTGTCAGTATTTTGAATATGTGGTGCTTTTGTTCATTTAATTTTTTCTTTTTTTTCTGTACGTGTTGTTTATATTTTTGCGATGTGTTTGGATTTTGCATTCTGGAATTATCCAGAACTTTGCTATTTGTCTGCCGTTGCATCTGATTCAAATACGAAATGGCTAGTATTTTCAGCTTGCGTCATAGTTTCCAAGATGTATCTTTATTTGAAAGAGTGCAGAAGTCAGTATTCATTACATTCATTGATTATAGAATACTCCAAAAAAGGTGGATAATAAAGCTATCAAGGACTTAAATGATGTCAGTTATGGCAAAATGCATAGCTGCACATCGCAAAAGCTCCAGGTCACTCGGCGCTCTTGACTATGAATGAGTTTAGATTTGATTTGATGATGCCAAATCGTAGATTAAATCTAGAGTTTTAAGAAAGTATTCCATGTAATACCCAGAGTTACTGTAGTTCTGCTATTACATTGTATGAGTTTGAGAAATCGAAGTTATTTGGTATCAAATGCTGTGATTAAAGTATTTTCCTAAAGGCATGACTAACGCTACATAATGAAAATGTCTCACTCCTTTCTAGCATGATATCCTGGTTGAATATATAGATATTAATTCGCGAGGCGGTTTCCTATTATCAGGAATACTCCCACAATAACATACGGCTAAATCGGTGTTGTACCACAGTATTCTCTTCCAATCAGGACTCCAAGAATTTGGCCTCCCATTTCAAAATTTGGGTGTGAGCGCTTCTTTCAGACAGTTTTTGGGATAATGACTTTACATATTACCTAATTATAATGCTGTTGGTGAGAAGTTACTCCTTGAAACACCTTTATGATAGTATTATCCTTGAAAAACGCGTACATCATAACAAATTTTACAGTTTAGTATGCAACGTGCACTAGGGAATTTTGGTATTCTGACAACACTATTATAATTCCTCTGCTCTCAATTATTTCTTCAGACACTCTTTCATAGGTTCCATCAAAGGGCTACTTATTTTAAGAGGAGTCCAATAGGACTGTCAGGCACTGGCACATGATAAATTTTGTTTCCAAAATTCCATTAGAATTTTACAGTATATAAAATCGGTTTGGAATTTACCGCCATGATTTCAAATTTATAAAGATAAAAGGGTATTGATTAAAAAGAATAAAGCGAAACACCTACAATGTCTGCAAATTACAGATGCATTCCACAATCTACCAAGGAACTTTATAATAAAAAAAACAAATAAAAGACAATAGACAAATGGAGACAACGATAGAAACTCGGGACAGCCGGACGCAGGCTATCCCCGAGGGTATTCACCAGTGCAATAGTCAGACATGAAAATTTAGGAAATTTACTGTTTTATTAAAAGTTTAACCCCTAAAAACTACTGCGCATTCATTCCGTGTATGGCACTCGGTGGATATTTTGAGAACTGGATTTGGCTTCCTATTTCGATATTTTTGGTAATGTTTACCTCTTGTTTTACTTTCAGGCTTTCCACATTATTTGATGTTAATGCTGCTGATGAGAATTTACTCATTTAAAGATGTGTACAGCATAACTAAATTTACTGTTAATTGTGTAACTTCGGTATTTTTGGGGGGTTTTTTGGTACCGAAACTAGCAAAAGCAAGGGGTTTAACTGGTTAATTGGTACTAAAATCTCCAATTTCCCAGTACCTGTAGTATACCAAACAAATGAATAAACCCAATTCAGGTCGATTACCAACTCCATGACCCCAATCTTGAAAAAAAGCAATTTTGAAAGATTGGTCAAGAAGTTGCCGCCATTAAAAGTCTTCTAGCTCAGGGAGCTTAAGGAGCCTTGTCTGCTGGCAAAACACAGCCCTACTACGGACGGAAAATCAAACTCAAAACTTTGAGAAGGTTTCGGCAAAGAATCATCATGTATTTTAGTTGACATCGGCGGTATAAGTGAGAGGTCATTGTGTGTGTCACTAAATCCCAAAGCCAATTTAACGGATACATGCAGAACATCCTATGGATATCCCCATTATGTAAAAAATTTAAGTGACGTCACAGTTTTTCTAGATTTTGTATCAGTTTTTGGCCTTTTTTTAACATTTCCGTCAAAACAAAAATGAAAAAAATTCTTTTAGTAATAAGCCTTTTGCAAGTGACACCATACACATGTATATGGATATTTTGTATAAAACGTTTGATATGTATTTAGCAATTTATAAATACATTTAGCAGGTTGATATGAAATAATGGGAGTTAATTCCTTTCTTTTTCCACAAATTAGTTGCTCTATTAATTAATTGAAATATTATATGTTGAGCCAATCATGGTAGATAAGGAAAATTGCTAGTTCGGTTGGACATTTGTATACTTTCAGCTCTCAAATGGAACGAATTTCACCATGTCACAGCCTTTATTTAAGATATGTCCTTTTTTCATTGAACACTCAAGCAATTTGCATGCAAATGAAACCTTATATACTACTCAACAAAAGAAAAAATACACAGATTTTATCGGAAGAAATATACTTTCTTGCAGAAAACCATTAATCATAGACAAAAAATATTTTTGCGAGTAAGAATTAAGATTATGCACAAAAAAGCATCTTACGATTCCTGAACCATTTCCGGTCATGATCAAGGTCATTATCCGGCATTTCTGCTTGAAGACGTAAATATGGGTATGCTTCATCTTCCTTTCATCAAGTCTTTACATTTTCGGACCGGCTTGACTTAAAAATATGTTACTATAACGAATATGAATTCCTCGGTCCTATTTTCCGTTGTCAACTAACGTAAAACAAGCAATGCGCGATCTTGTCGTGGCGACGTCTCCTGCTGCCACGCGATATTTCATTCAATGAGCATTAAATGAAGAAAAGATAACAGGAAACACTTACAATGGCCAAGCATTACAATCACATGTCACAATCAACCAGGGAACTGCACAAGAAAAACAATAAAATGACAAAAGACAAACATAGATAACGATAGGAACTCGGGATAGCGAGCATGTATGCTTTGGAACAATCGTAAGTCTTTAGTTTATTCTTCTTTTCACACAACAAAAAATATGTTATTTGTTCACGTTGATTTTGGATTGATTGGGCATCGAATGAGGGATCGTTTTCATTTTTTTAAGATGGCATATTGTTTACCTGCTGAAGTGTCCGAATTATTGGCATCAAACAATTTACATTATCCATCTGTTAACGGGGAACTTGATCATAGGGCGGGAAATTACCATTCCGGATTTTCGTCGTATCCGTTTCGGAATTTATTTGAAAATAGAACAGACAAACGCATTTTGGCGTTAAATGCATTAACACACTGAACTAGAAACTTTAAATTGCGGAATTCAAAAAATATTTTCAAAATTAACTTTATTATTCTTTTTAGTAGTATATGACCAGTTATTATGCATTATTTACATTTGCTTCTTTATATGTAAACGTGTCGACGTGTTTTCAAACCAACTGTTCCATTATACAACATCTTTTCTTTAAAACAAGTGTAAAAGAACATTAAACTTTGTTTTAATTCGTTGAAAAATTAAAATAAATTTTAAATTGAACAACACGAAAGTGAAGATTTGATAAATTAACTATTAAAATAGGAAACCTTATCGGAAAAAGTTTCTTCATTTAATAAAGTTGGCAATTGTCTAAAATTTAAACTTTTCTTTCAGAAAAGCGTCAACATGGTGTCTTTCGATATCGCTGTGTTGACATGATTTCCAAGTTTGTTGGTGTGAAGAAGACTTGCCTCATAAAAGCAGAAAAAATCAGGGCTTAGGAGAAATCAATTGAGAATGATGATAATTACAGCTACATTTATGGATTAACTTCATGGACAAAACCATAAAGATTAACTTTATGAACAAAACTAATCATATAAAAGATATCATACAAACATACAGATTTGAAAATTCAGAATCTAACAATAGGTGAAGCCCATTATGATATTGGTCAATCATTTATATTTGCAATGTCTACAGAACAACTGGAGCCTCCCAGAGTATTAAGCTTTAGTGTTAAGACATTGCAACAAAGAATTACATATGTAAACAACTAATATATCTCTACGATATTAGTTGCTACATGTAGCACTCAATGACCCTTTTACAAACACCAAATATTTCACCACTATCATTGCATGTCATATTCTAGGTGCAAGAAATTAGTAATATTTCTATGTTTAAGAGCGAGAT
>MJUU01058698.1:261947-353852 GCA_002080025.1 Modiolus philippinarum | reverse complement strand
AAAAAATTACTTATGAATCTTCATTTTAGTCATTACATAGACACCGGTCAGTGTGAAACTTTCCTTTTGCACGCTATTTTGTTCAAAATTCCATGAAAAAGAAAAAAGGTGATAAAAAAAGTTAATGTTGAATCTTCATTTTACTCATTACATGTATACCGGTCAGTGCAAAACTTTCCTTTTACACATTATTTTGTTCAAAATTCCATGAAAATGAAAAAATGGGATAAAAAATTACTGATGAATCTTCATTGTAGTCATTACATAGACAGTGCGAAACTTTCATTTTCCACATTATTTTGTTCAAAATTCAATCAAAATGAAAAAAGGGACAAAAAAAAATTACTGATAAATCTTCATTTTAGTCATTAAATATATACCGGTCAGTGCGAAACTTTTCTGTTACACATTATTTTCCAAAATTCCATGACAATGTAAAAGTGGGATAAAAAATTACTTATGAATCATTACATAGACACCGATCATTGCTTTACTTTCCCTTTACACATTATTGTGTGAAAAATTTCATAAAAATGAAAAAAAAAATGTGATAAAAGTTACTTATAGATCTTTCAAATATTCATTTCATTTCCCGTTTAATGTGTCATTAAATTTATAGATAAAAATTCACAGATTTTTTATTGAAATAGAATTTCAAAGTATAATTAAGAAAAATTGATTAATTTTTATTCTATGTTCCATATTTTGTTTTTCTTTTTCTCTCGGCATTCGCACGCCGATGTATTATCACTACAAAAACACTAGCATTCCTATATTTTAATTTACCTGAATTGAAATAAAAAATGACGGGTGACGGATGACTAATGCAATCTGATTGGCTGAATGCTGAACAGTGACGGATGACGGATGACGAGTACAAACAACCTGTGGTTTAGGAACGATGACTCCTGACGGATGAATGCTGACTGATGAATGATCTGACGGATGCCTTTTGAATCATGACTGATCGGTGACGGATCGATGACTCGTGACGGATCGCAAAAATGGGAATGTTGACTGGTCCAGGGACTGTACCCTCTTTTGTTATTTTTGTTTGTTATTAGTAAAAAGAGGCTGCTAAGAATGTAAAATTCATCGCAGTATGTCTAATATATTAGTTCAAGACAGGTCAAACTTTCTTACGCAACCGCCAATGTACAATTTATTGAGAAAGATCTTTTGAAACATTGACATCTATTGCAAATAGATGATATAGATTTCGACAAGAAAAATCAATCATTTCGTATGTAAAAGAACAACGAAATGTATGCGTATTTTTTACTACAGCAAAAACCAAATAATAAAGACATATGAGAGCAGACTCAGATTAACTTTTAATTCCGACTACAAAGACAAATATAGCCATCCCTAGAAATTATTACAAAGCTGCCAAAACGCTATAAATTAGTGTATCGTCCATCGAACAATGGGGAAACATGAATGCTTGGTGCTATTATTTACAAAAAAAAGTTTTGATTTGATCCTCACTGAAGAGACATAAGTTGTCGAAATGCGCATATGCAGAAACTAAATTTTACAGTGAATTCCTTTCATTTAAAGTGCCTTAGTATCACGAAACTGGCAGTGATATAGCAACTACCAGGTTACTGTGAAGATGTCATGTGCGTGTTGCTATACTTTTATACTACAACTCGTTCATACTCGTCATACGTGGAGTATGAAGAATTCATATTATTTATTGCAATGAAAAATATATTAACCATGCTATAATTGGAATTTTTAGCTTTTTAATTTATTATAAATTTCTATTATTATTTTATGAATCGAAGATAAATGAACTATAGGACACTTGGATTTTGAAATATAATTTAACACAGCGTAGAGCACATAGCTCCTCATGGGTTTTATTCAGGCTGTGTTAAAGTCCGTATCAAAAATAAAATGCCATGTATTTAAATTGAAATATCCCTAATAATCAGTTAAGAGAGGGTTCTTGAAAATCATTACAGTGCTAAGTGTGTTGAAAACCGAACGATGACCCTTAGATGCTTTGTTTTGAGTCGTTCTAACCTGAAGATAGGAAGTTGACTCCTTGACATTTTCCCCACCTCCTTTCTTTTTTTAAATCTAACTTCTGTATATGTACAGAGCCTTTTTTACGGTGGACATGTCATATTTTTAACAGTGAAAAATTATGATGCAGTCCTGAGTAATTACTCACAATAAAGCTGTATCGTTTCCGTTTTATTCTTTTGTATTTGAAAGTAACATGTTTTCATCCAATTGACATTAAGTTTTTATTATGTTTGTCATGGAAATTTGCAGATTGATTAGGATTCCATTGTGGTGTCCTCAATATATAGAACAACAAGAAAAGCGTTGTTTTCATTGCACCCCCGCTATAGTAGGCATCATATTGTTTTCAGGTCTGTCCGTGTGTGTATAATCAAATAAAAATCACAAAAAGAGTTATCAATGATACCAACTTCATGCATCACTGATCATGGAAAGCAGGGGGGTAGTATGAGGTTGATAATCAGGTTGAAGTTTGTTTTCTTTTTTTTTATATTTGCGAAAAAGGTATGCTATTTTAACGAAACTTAATTTAAATACACATTACGATATAATTAAACAAATACCATTTTAACAAATTATCTATGTTAACAACTTCATGTTTCACTGTGGTTTATCCATAGGTTTAAGTTTCTTTCCTGTAGAGGATGTATGCTCTTATCATTAAAATTCATTTGGGATGTCATTTAACAAACAACATGATAAAAATATATCCATGCACCCAAATTCATGCTTTACTGGTAACGAAAAATATCATTGTTCAAAACAGTTGCAAGGTGGTTATATTGTCCGTTAGACACATATTCTTGTTTGGTTTTACAGTGTATTTCAAGAGACTTTGTTTCGTTTTATTTACTCCAAATTCGTTCATTGTTAATCTTTGTATTAATTCCTTGATTGATTAGTTTATGATTTCAGTCACTTTTTACCAGCATTCGTTTGAATCATTTCCATACAAAAATTTGTAATATTTCGTGGTAATGACTTTTTAAATAACTGATCTGTCAAATCTCAAAGCTATTCACTTAATGCATTGTGAACGTTTTCAAATTTAACGTATTTTAAAATTTAATATTTATTGTGAATATTTTAGAATTTAATGTTACCCTTAACAACTTCCCGTATGAACATATAACTTTATGCATTTTGATTTGTATCTTCCAAAATGCATCGTTTTTTTTATATTTTCGTAAGTCTATTGAGATTTGGAGTATTCTTAAACTGTTTGAGAAAAAAGGAGGAAGAGAGTTGCTTATGTTTGTCAAAATAGACCATAGACAATAAACAATAGTTTATTCGCACAAACACATTTACAATAAATAGTTATGGAATGAACAAAACAACACATAGCATATAAATAACAATGACTAATTTCATATAGCATGTATTAGAACCATGATTTGACAGTTGTCAATCATATCAATAGTCTTTAACATAGTAAGAAACTGTGAAAAAAGTTATGAATAAAATAACTAAGCCTTATTTCTAAATAGATCTTAGGCGAAAACATTCATTTATAAATTTGATTGATATCTTTAGAATATCAGTTGAATTGCTATTTAAAATAAAATCAATATCATTCTTTGTGAAATAGGGTTTTGAAAAGGAGAAATTACATATTCTCTTAAATTTATCACGATAAGTATTTCTCTGTTCTGCATCGTGAGTGCATATGGAAAATAAATGATATTCATCCTCGATGTCACTACTATTACAAAACAGACGAAAACGGTTTGATCTTTCCATATTCTGGTATCTGCCCCTCTTTATAGCAAGGGAACTCGATCGAAATTTATTTATACAGGAACGTTCTACTTTTGATTTGCATACATCAATATTTGAGGGCCTTTTTGATGAAATGTGAATTTATTTTACGAAAAAAAAAGAGCTTTTCACATGCAGTTAATGAACTATTCAAAGACTGCATAAGCTGATCATATGATCTTTGTTGGATTCTTTTTATGTATAATTGTAGATTTTTGTGGTCTAAATTAAGATGGCGAAACCCAAATTTATTCAGTTAATTCTTAACATTGGACATCCACATGCTCTTATCTTTCATATTTTTGAAAATGTTAAAAACTACTGTGTCAGCAGAGTTCAATATGTGATAAAAAAATTAATAATATTTATCTGGATTTTGGCATGTAGTGTCCTGTTTAATTCAGCTAAACAAGCAAAATCATTGGTATTATGGACACCCAGTAAGAATTTTTGGTGGACATTTTCATAGGGGTCTGATTCGTTGAAAGTTTTTAACAGCTCCTCAAATCATACTTCCATATAGAATGATGGCCGCTACCAGAGTGTCAAATAGTTTTTCGAGCAAATTACATGGGTTATCTAAAGACCAAACCTTTTTACTTTAAACCAAGGCTTTCTTCCCTTTTCCTTAAAAATATTTTTGACTGTGTTCAAATTACCAGTATGACTAATTGTGACTATCAGATAACAGTAAGATTTAACTGTTTCAAGAGTTTTATCTTCAGTCATAAGAAAGCATTTGAATTTAATATAATTATTTTCAATTTTCGTGTATTTACGTGAAGATTGTAGATCAAAGATATTATACTACTAAGGAAAGAATATGAAATTCGACCTCATTCGGATGAACCTGCGTTAAAAAAAAACAGCTCCCAACATGTTTGGAGGAAATAACCGTTTAATAGACTGTTCTTAATATTATCTCATTAATATTAATAGATAACTCAGAAGAGACTTAGTGAGCAAGCATCTTATCATCGTTTATAGAAATTTTAACTGTAAACAATGGCTACTAATTACAGCAATAGAGATTTAGATCTAGTTCCAAAACTTGACTTTACCTATGTTGAAAACTATATAAAATCCCACAAGACAGCATCAGGAGAAAAATCCATCAATAAAGGCTTTAAATATTTCAGTGAAAGTTTCTTACATGATCTGAAAGGTTAGTGCAGTTTTCATTTATTGTTTTCTTTAAATCAACATTTATATAGATTCTCTGCACCAAACACACCTTATGAATGACTTGTAAAAGTTAAAGGCCAAACCAATAGTTCCATAATTATTTGTTTAACGTTCATGTTAAAGACACATTAAGATATCTGTCAATTTTAAGAAAGAAACAAGGAGTTAGTTTTCAATGCTTTTCATTCCTGAAGTTAATGAAAGCCAGATGTTCTCTTTTCTACAGAGAAATTACCATATTTTCTATAATAACCCATATTTTATACTGTAAATAGAACTCCTTTCAAATAGGTGCACCTTCTTTTTTGCAGTTGAGCACAATGCCGAAATTTCAACAGTATATGGAAAGTGTTTTCGATCACAGAGACGAAATGAACCTCCACATCAAGTTAAGGTTAGTATTTCTAAGAATATGAAACAAATCATAGAAAGAATGCAAAGTGCTTGGTTAAATTGTGATTAAAACATAAAATCTTAAAAGTGCAAGCTGCACCTCTGTAACCTGGTTTTCAACTAAAATGAACCCAATCGCATGTTAAATTGAAATTGTATTATGAAAATAGGTGGCATAATACTTTGATAGTAAACATTACAAATTGCAGTTGCCTTTTGTCACTGTAAATAACATCTGAAATAGTTTTATTTAATTATTTCAGGTGTCATTTAGTAAAGGAGATACAACTCCCACTATCAAGAAGGCAGAGTGCACATGCCCGGTTGGACTTTCCGAAACATGTGGCCACATCTCTGGTCTCCTTTATCAACTAGCCAAGTTCAAATTACTGAATTTAAAAGCTTTACCAGAGGGTGAGGCTAAAACATCGCAACCACAAACATGGCATCAACCAAGGGGTGAAAAGATTCATGGCAAGGAGGTGCAGGAAATGGAGGTATCTGTTTATAGAAAATCAGATATAAACAGTGATTCAACGCCTAAAACTATAAGATCTACACTCTATAATCCAATTCGTGGTGATCCGATTCAGTGGAAAGATAAACATGATATCCTTGCCGAATCAAGTCCATCAATGCTTATATTGCCAGGCCTGCAAAACTATGAGTTACCACTTGTAAATACTAAGTTTGGCCACTTTCCAAAAAGCTCCGTTTTGTCCTATCATCAACCATTATAAACCAACTGTATTATAAATATTTATGACTGTGTAGCATTTCCTGATTTGCCATTTTCAAATGTTATGGCAAACGAACTTATGTTAACACTTACTGAAGGACAATTTGTCAAATTTGACGGACTAAAGTTGCAACCTCAGGAGATTAAACGGTTTGAACAACAAACACGTCTGCAAAATCAAACACCACTGTGGTTCAAAGTAAGGAGGCATAGAATAACTGCATCGCACATGGGAGAAGTTGCAAAAAGACCCAAGGATTTTGAGGTCTTGGCTACAAGATTACAAACCACACGGAAATGCATGACAGCAGCAAGGAGGAGAGGTCACATATGTGAGCCAGTGGCGGGTAGAGCATATGCTGAAAAATTTGACAAAAGGATCAATTTGTACCCATGTGGTGTTGTAGTGAATCAGTGGAGTCCATGGCTTGCTGCTTCTCCTGACAGGAAAGTATACAACCCTGACAAACAACCTCCTTTTGGTTTACTTGAAATAAAGTGCCCTATTGTGCAATCTGTTGCCGAAGTTTCGTGCCTAAAGAAAAGTGGCAATGGCGAATATCATCTTAAAAGGAATCATAACTATTACTATCAAGTTATGACACCACTAGCTGTATGTGGCCTAAAATGGTGTTACTTTTATGTATGGTGGGAAACAGGAGATTCCCTTGAAACAATCAACTTTGATGAAGATGAATGGCAGCAAATGAAGAACAAAGCAGATGTCTTTTACTTTACTCATTTCATTTAATAAAGTTCAATTCTTAAGATCCACTGGTTTAAATTTAGGACCAATCTTTGACAATGGGTCCTTTAAAGTTTGCTAATAAACAGGCTACTGTCCGTAACTGGTTAATAGAACCAGCTAGGGACATGGGAATCGGACTGTCAAACAGTTGATTTTCCTTTCTAGTTGGGTGCCCAAGGTCCAAAAAGACGCTTAGTTTTCGAGTTTGGGTTAACGGAATCACACACGGCTAATTTTGGTTTTAAATGGTAGAACAACTATTAAATTTCAAAATTTCAGCTGTCGTACAAAGTTCCTATGGTCACGATTTCTCTAATTTCTCCTTTTTTAGGGGTACCCTAAAACAGTGCCTAGGATACGGTATCTTTGAAGTTATAGAAAACAGAAGTACTCTCTTATATTATAATAAAAAGTTATTCACGATAAAGTCAAGACCTGAAATATTTATTTGAATCATAGAATGCAAGTTATTTTCGACTGGTTTTTGTAATTTATCGGTTTTAATGTCGGGGGTAAATTTGAGCCTTAATTAACGATATTTTCAGTGAATGCGAAATAACTATGCTTTATTTCCGAGAAATTCCAACTTTAACGAAAGTACATATACGAGTTGTACGTATGCTCCAAAAATCATGGATGTAATATCCACCGTTAAAGGGAAATCAACAATTAAAAAGCCAAAATTTGCGCAAAACTTTCAAATTTTAGATGATGCTAAGATCATGCCAATTGGTCATGTTCTTTCAAGTGTTCAACGAAAGATAACTCAAATCATTTCTTTTCAACATTACTTGACCAGCCCAAATCTAGTAAAATAGCGGGAATCTAGTGACAATTTTCCGTTGCTTGTGTTTTGATTTTCCAACCACATATCTTTGTTTTCACGTTTAAAATAACTTTTCCGTATCATTTAAGATAATATAATAGGGTTTTGTTTCAGTGGGAACGGTCTTGTTAAGATTTATGTCAGTGTGTGTTTTTTGGAGAAGTTTGACTTATTTATGCCAATAACAAAAGTACGATTTATTTCGCCTTAACTTAGTTTATTTTTATAAACGGTTCATTTTAAAATTAAATTCAAGCTTTCCTTTAAAGAATAATCCTATAAAAGTCAGAAATGCGCAGTTCTTTATATCCGAAAGAACCCCTCGTATCACAGTGGTACAAATATTCAAAATAACGGGCCTTTAAAACAAAATGCCAACTTTGAAACTTGTAGGATAAAGACAACATACATATCATTCTAAAATGTAAAACTAAAGAACTGCCCCAATAAAATTTACAACAATTTTCGAATTTCGTTGCAGTTTTATCTGTGAAACGAAGCTCACTTTAAAACGCATCAAAATTTTCAAAATTTTAGGAGCTGACCTTTGACCCCATCTAACATAAAATGTGACCAAATTCAATCTCTACGACATCGTCATTTCGGTGCGCCATTGTATCCTCTTTCCAAACATGTATAATACAGGTGTGTGTTATTCCGTTCACCCAAAATCGGAAAAATCGTGTCTTGGGCACCCTACTATTATACGTTTGTTCATACGTTCCACGTGAATTTTAAGGCGTGCAATTTGTTCAGTTTCTTGTACTTCCTGTGGAGTAAAAGGTCCCTTTGAACCAAGAAAGGGAGGTATATTCAGTGTCACATCCTTTTCTGCTAGCAATTTCTTAATGGTGAAGCCCTTGTCCGCCATGACATCATCATCTGCTTCAACTAAGTCAAGAAAACCAGACAATTTTGTGATTTCGACATCGGATATACACCCAGTGTAGTGATGAAATGAATGTAACGGCCCCATGTGGGGCAACACCTAAAAGGCACTTAAAGGTGTTTGTTCCCTTGTAAGAAGAATGCAGCTGGGAATTCAGAACAAGTGACTATGGCTGTTGAGTTTTAATTTCGGTACAATCATGACGACTCTTGTATTTGGATATGTTGTTTTAAAGCACTCAGGCATGAGTCTGTTAATCTGTTCCTTACTTAACCAAATAGGAATACTTCCCAGAGCAAAGCACAAAAAAAATTGCCCCCAGTTATAATTTTTTGGCTGATGGTTGGCATAGAGCAGTTGAATCTCACACTTAAATCTTGTTCCAGCAATCCCATATGTAGTCTACACAGAAAAAGAAAAAGTTCACCTATCAGTAGCATGCTTCGTTTTCTGCCAGCTAAATTCACAGTATCACTAGCTTGATAATATGCACTTTTCATGTTTTTGGCTGTAGGCTCTATGCACTGATAAAATTCTATGAAAGATGAATAAGTTTGAAATCCTGTATAAAAGCTTATCAATGTGTCATCTGTTGAAAATCTGGTGACTCCAAATTTTTCCAATTGCAACTGTTTGGTCATAATATCAACTTCTTCAGATTTTGTTTTAAGTTTGTCCTCAAGTTCTTTAATTTTCGCATCTTTCTCATGCAAAACTGATGTTAGAATTAAGACATTTGGCTCCTCTGCTTCCAATTGCTCAAATGCACCTGGTATTTCGCACTCATTACATATTGCTTCAGTACTGGAAGTTGAAGATGGTGGAAGCTTTCTTTTCAAAATTCGTCTGCTGGTCTGCTCTCCCTTCCAAGTGAATATGCTGGGTACAGCATCTGGTTTTAATCTTTTCCTGATTGGATTCCATCCTTTGTAGTCGTCAGTCTTAAAATGTTTGGAGCATGCTACAGTTGAATTTGTGATCTGAAAAAAATACAAAGGATAACCAAATTTATTTATTTAGGATTTCACAGGGACAAGCCAAACTTTAAATAGTGGTTAAGATTGGTGCTTAATTTCTTTCATAAAAAGATTTTGATATCCTTATTCCAACCTCTTTTATAATTAATAAGTTGATCATTTATTGTTATCAAAAAGAACTTATGAGGATGTATTCATAACACAAACTTTGAAGAACAGACTTGATTTTGAAGTCTACTATAACTATGCACACTTTTTAATAATGAAGTGATGAAATATTATTATATTTACGGTAATGTTTTGAAACAAATATTTTAATAGGGTTAACATGTAAACACAGTATGAAAACAAAGTTTAAGATTAGAAAAACAAATACTTACATTAAAATGTGAACCTTCCTCTCGTCTGATTTTGACAATCCATTATTTCCGTAAATCAGGATTTTTTGGAATATGATGGAAGTGCAGTTCTGGGTTCTATCTGGAATCCGATGTACAAAATGGAACACAACAATGTTGTGCAGATTTAGACTTCGATTTAAGAGGTAAATTGCTATCATCCATATTGATTTTTTATTGTTATCTTTGTTGATGATACTGCTTGCTCACTTAGCCTCGTTCTGGGTTTGGGATGCAAAGTATGCATAAAATTTGAGAGGAGACTGTGAAGACCCTATTAAAAGTTACATGTTTGGACCTCTAAGAAAACATCTTGCGTTCTTTCCTCTAATTGAATGGAAATGTCCATTACACCAAAAGCGTCTTACACTCAATCTAATACCAATTTAGGAAAACAATTAAAAAAATTACAACGGGTATATAGGACAGGGAGAACTTTGAAAAATAATAGAAGCTACCTTTACTTTAAGCAATGAACTTAAAAAGCATTGATTTTAAGAAAGGGGGCATTGAGTATAAAACTGCTACAAATTTTGTTGTGCATGCTTTGCACTTTTAATTTTGAGCTCACCGAGTATTCGCACATTAGTCTTGGTTATTTTGTCCTGAGTAAAATATTTTTTTTTGTCTGTTTCTTTGAGTAAAATATTCGCTATTTGTGACATTTCAGAAACAAAGACTCCCTCGGCTTGGCCACAAGGTACGTATTCACTTCCTGCGAGTATGTATGGTTGTCCAGAAGATGCAAACTGGAAAAAGAACTTTATTCGCATAAATATTCCATCCGGATTTGACGACTTCTATTGGAAAATGACTGATCCTACATTTCTATATGACACATGGGACGACAATACATTTATAGACTCCCTACGAATCCTTGGACCATTTACTGAAAGAATGATACAGCTGAACCTTTGCGGGCACAACAAGGATGTAGCAAAAACAGGCTCTGATTGGCAAGGAAATTTTTGCATACTCAGTGATGATAATCGATGTAATGATGGTAAGTAGATCGCTAAAATGTTTTTGTAATGCACATTTGTGCATTCATAGCAACACAAATTTCCACATTAGCTCAAATAACCTACACCAAATGCAATATTTGAACAATATACAGTGAAAGACAATGAAGACTCTTGTAGTGCAATCTGTCTGTAATTTCTGTGCATTCGAAGAACAGCCAAATCCTTCGGTGGGAAGGCAATCTCGATATTCATGTCTCTAATTCTAACCCCGTTAAGGTTCCTACCATAGACCGTTATATTTTCATTTTTTTGGGCCCTGCATTAGCGTAAATATTCGCAAATCCGGGGAGATTGGCAAGTTTCCACGTAGACTGGATTTATAGACACTGTATTTATTAATTTAGCTTACAGTCTGCATTCTCTTTCACTTTGTTTAAAAGAATCCATGGGACTTGTTTTGCGTTAAAATAAGGATTAGAGTGAGTACCGATAAAAATCCAACATGTTATTTGTACTACGTTTTTATTGTATATTTATTGTTATATACCGATCTACGCTGAGCGCCCCATCAAAATGTGGGCTATTCCAATTTTTTGAAAACGACACTTCAAAATCTATAGTTTTTATACGGTTTTCTAATTGTTTTGATATAATGTGCACTGAAAAGACATTTGTTGTCGAAATAGTCCTATGCAGAAGATAAATTAACTGTAATTTTAGGTACTTGATTGAAAAAAAAAAATAATGAAATCAATCATTTTGGCTTTAATCATGTGCCTGTGATGTATTTTTCATCTGTTTTTATCAATTCAGATTCAGAGTCTGAGTCGGAGTCTTTTAATATTAAATGTTAAATTTTTGTTGATTTCAGTGGGATTCGAAACCCCTCTGTCAAGGTCTTAAGTGTTGAGAGTCTGAGACGCTACCACTAGACCACCAAACAATTTCGGTTAATTAATATACTTAAGTCTCATATTACGTGTCAAAATAAATTTGTAGGTCAGCCTATTTCACATCCCATTGGACTCACACATAGAGAATGGGAGCAGTGTAATCTGTCTGTAATATCTGTGCATTCGAAGAACAGCCAAATCCCTCGATGGGAAGGCAATCTCGATAGTCAGGTCTCTAATTCTAAACCCGTTGGGTTCCTACCATAGACCGTTATATTTCAATTTTTTAGGCCCTGCATTAGCGTAAATGTTCGCAAATCCGAGGAGGGTTACAAGTTTCCACGAAGATATATATATATATATATAGTCTGAGAAAACTACCAGTCTGAGAAAACTACCAACTTAATGGATATCGGATCGTCCGATATATATATAAAAACTTCACAATGAACAAAGTAAATAACACATAAAATCGCAGTTGATATTTCGAGACCTGAACGGCTCTTCACATTTAAAAAAAAACAAAACAAAACAAAACAAAACCTATTTATAAAGACTAAACTACACATGTTTATACAAAGTGTCGAGAGCTGAATGTTGGATGCTTTTGTTTACAAATATAACATCAGCAGGGAAAAAAATGTCAGTATGCGTATATCGATTCTATTAAAATACTGTTACAAAATTGTGTTTATCGCCAACGAGCGAAACGAGAATAAGTTAATCAGTTAAAAAAAGTGTGAAAAATTGGTAGGGGCAGGATTTTTAGCAAAACTATATTTTAAATTCTTTATATTCAAACTGGATTTCAGTTTTTCGATCAAGGACTTTTCTTTAGCCTCCCTCTGTGTGTGTGTCCACGATACTACTTGCATACTTCTATTATTTTCCCAATTATGACCAGTGGAATTAAAATGAATTGCATTTGGCTGTGATCTTTCCTTTTTCCGAATGTGGTCACAGTGCTAGTTGATACGAAGGTTGAGGGAATTTTTTGCTTCACCGACATACTGTTGCAATTGATTAGATAGATGACATTATCTGACCTGCAGGATAAATTGCTAGGATGACATCTACTGGGGAGCAGATGAGCATGCGAATCTGTCGCTTTAGTATGCAAATCAAAATGTATTAGACCATTGACGAGTGTTGAGGTCGTATCAAGGAATACATTTGTAATTATAAACATACTGACTGTTTCTGTAATTATTTTACCATTTTAATCCATTTATATTTTTTTTTCGTCTTTCAAAGTGTACATATTGGGTAATATAGTGGAATTACAATTTTTCTTGATGTAACTTATTAGTTTACTTTATTTTGTGTAGAGGCATGTCCAGTCCCCATGCTCATAAAGTGCTCATCCCACAGGACATTATTATTGTTTGTCATTATACGTAATACATGTTCATAAAAATATGTTAGCATATATATTCTGTTATAACAGTACATCATAATTAAACATTTTGTTCATTCATGTAAACTCGATAATTTCTATAGGAAGATAATTAGCAAATTAAGTTAGCTTATTAGACTTCAATTACTATGATAGGACTGAAAACTTAAAAGTAATTATTAAATTATCCGTTATGTACACAACTTGTCAATTAATTGGTCTTTGATATGTATCCAATCAATTAAATAAATGAAAATATGTCTGATTGTACACATACCAGTATACAACTGAAATAAATTTTAACACCGAGTACTCGAATACCAATTGTGCTAACCGGTTACACCTTATTCGTCCGATTAACCGAGTAACCGATTACTCGTTGCCATCCCTAATATATATATATATATTATATATGAAAGTCTCTTGTCAGAAATAAATTATGAAAACTCTAAAACCATCTTCCAAACGTTTCGGTTTTATTAGCCTTCATCAGCGGAAGTACAACATGGTGAATGGCATTACATGGAAACATGACTTTATTATTGTGACGTTATTAAATTGTTCCCCTAAAGTTATAAAGTTAATGGTGATAAAATTCTGCGGGAAGTAAAAGAATGTTTTTGGATAAATGTTAATGGTGATAAAATTCTGCGGGAAGTAAAAGAATGTTTTTGGATAAAAAAAACTAAAAATGTATGAAAAACCAGGTCTAAATACAAAAATTACGGAAAGACATTGACTCGGAAACAGGGGAGGGGAACAATTTAATAACGTCACAATAATAACGTCATGTTTCCATGTAACGTAATGTAATGCCATTCACCATGTTGTACTTCCGCTGATGAAGGCTAATAATACCGAAACGTTTGGAAAGCCGGCAACACCCCGAGACAAGCCAGGAAAATGCATTACAAATTCTCTAAAAGGGCGATACTGAAATTAATTAACGAGATGACAAATCTTTGTGCGGCCTAGTAAGTTTTTTGTGTTTTTTTTTATTTTATATATTTATTTTGGCTGACACTTTTTTAAAAAGAAAGTCTTAAACTTTATACACTTGAACTTCATATAATGAATCAAATTACCAGCATTTGCATTTTTCCAAAACATACCCCAAACTCTGTTACGCCCTAATTTTGGAAAATAGAAATGTTAATCGGACTCAATACCCAATAATATTCTTAAATAACAACAGCAGTATAATACCGAAAAAATAAGGGAAGTGATGATCACCAAAGTCAAAGTCAAAAGACATGACAAAAACGACAACAGAGACAAAACAAGGACCTGGGACAGCCGCAATGAACGGAAAAAAAGGACGACATTAAAAACTAAGGCACTCAAGAAATATCACGTTTATGACTTTACCCAATCATGTTACAACAATAAAGATTTTTATTTTCCTCTTTTAAATGTAAAGGTTTCAGCAAAGGCAAACTCTCCATTGATGGTTATAACACAGAATACTTCGGATTTATACCAGAAAACGACACGTTTCAACTGACATTTTGTTGTAGAGAAGATATGAATGATACAACAATCGATGTATTGCCAGAATCTTACCCGTTTGTATTATTAAAGGTAAGCTTTAGAAAGATCGACACTAGTACACGGCTCATTGTTGGACGCATATTGCAAAGCAGCAAACTGATGGGACTGGACTAATTATTTTAATAGATATGATTACTGACAGCCATTTGTCTAATTCTGCCAGAATTTGTATCCACTGCATGTGATGAGTTAAGTTATCTTTCAATGCAGCATCCCAGTCATTCACTTAAAACTAACTAAATGTCATTTCCAATTCCGAATTATGTATGACACAGGTTATCACGAAACAACTTAATGTACATCCTAGTGATCAACTCTTTGGTTTATTTGAAATTGCTATACGACTAGAATTTTCAACGAAAATAATTTGAAAAATGAAAGTAAATATGTAATATAGGACATTTTGTTTTTGATACGGATTGTATCGCGGCCATTATCAAGTGAGCTCGTTAGGATTGATGTCGTTCCGTTGTGATTTAGTCCGTATCAAAATCAATATGTCCTATATTTCTTTTATCGGTAATTCACAAAATAATAGTTAGAACTCTTTTATAAATAGAAATAAGCTGAAATTCCTATTTTAGCACAATTAATCTATTGCTAATTACAATTCATGTAATTTATATGCATTCTTAATTTAAGGTTTTATGGGTATGAACACGACAAATAGTATCAAACTTGACGTTAGCATAGCAACCGGTACGTAACGCCTTCAGTTACCCGATAATTTCGTGGTAGTGTCCAGTTCGGTGATATTTAAGATATCAGTGTCGGTAGATCAAAAGAAATCCGCACAGAGTACCGATAAAATGAGTTAAAAGAATATTGCCTTTATTCATTTATTGATTTTTACACTTTATTTACCTTTATTATTGTATTTTATCATACCGTCTACACCGCATGGTAACCGAGCTGGTATCGATTGTTAACTTAAAATTGGCTTTCTGTTGTTTAACCCGCGTTGTACAGTTTTTCGCTCAGCATATACTGTTCTGTTGGTCAAAACATTAATCTAAATTAAGGGAACTGAGCAAGGGAAATATAAAAAGTCGCACAACAAACGAAAGCTTTTACCATTGGATTGAGTAATAAAACAGCTCATGGACTCAATCAAAGGTATTGAGTATTAAGTCTAATCTAAATGCTGAATGACCACTCAAGCAAACATATATAACATATACAAAGCAATTGTATTATTGCAGCAATAGAGCAGCGTTCGTTATTAATTGATAACCCACTATGTAGAAAATGAAGAAGTTTTAGTTTCAAAACAGTCAGTAAACACAAACAGGCTAGTTTTATGAAATCATTTCTTAAAATAAGAACGAAGTTCAAAACCACATCCAGAATAATTAATCATATTTGCGTATTGATTTATTAGTCTTAAAATGGTTTGCCTAGATATAAACAATTAGGATAATCATGTAATTTCAACGCAGACAGAAATGGCTGTTATAATGACAAGTATTCCGCAAGTTTTTTTCAGCAACTAAAATATAAAACTTCTTGTAGATTAAAAATGCTTATCTTTCGTATAGGATGTTTAACTTTTAGATATGGTTTTAACAAGTTCATTAAAGCCAGTAGATTAAATACCCTTTCAAAATTCATGGAACTTTTGATAATTTTACTCAAATAGACAAAGAAAGTCTACCTAACTCCACTTAAAAGTTACATCAAATGCTTTGGTTGCAATTAAAGAAATCAACATATTTTATTAGTGTAAAAAGTACCACCTACGTATCCAATTTAAGAATATGATGGGTAGTACATATTTATATTATTGCTTTCTTAAACACGTATTTACTAAGCAACCTTTCAAATGAATACAGTAATTGCCAAGTGCTAAATTACTAAACCAAAATTTCAAGCATGGAAGTTAAATATCAACATTTCGCCCTGATAGCCGAAGAACAGAAATACGTATGGAAGAAAGTCGAAAATAGAACCGACAGCACTTAAAGTAAAGTTATAATCATAAAGCAATAGCAAATGACTATATATCAAAGTTACTGTGAATATAAATTCTGCATATGCGCATTTCGACAACTAATGTTTCTTCAGTGCAGATAAAATCTAAATGTTTGGTAGAACATAAACATAAAGATGTTAAAAATCTAATAGAGAATAAATAGCCAATATGATCTAAATAAAAAGCCAAAATCAGCTAAGGACAGAACTTTGTGTAAGGGAGATGCTCCTTATTTTTCAACAAACATTTACAGAACTTTAGATATTGTAAGGTTCCAAATATAATCGGCTTTCGGGTCAGCACCGAAGTACTGACTACTGAGCTGCTAAATATCCTCGGGAATAACAGTCCACCAGCAGTGGCATCGACCCAGTGGCAACAAATGACTAAATGCCGAAGTTACTGTGAAATTGAATTCTGCATATGCACATTTCGACAACTAATGTCTCTTCAGTGCAGTTAAAATCTAAATGTTTGGAAGACCATAAACTCAGAGATGGCAAAAAACTGATAAAGAACAAATAACCAAAATGAATATGATCTAAAAGCTTTGCATGAGGGAGATACTCATTAGTTTTCAACAAAACATTACAAAAATTTAGATATCGCAAGGTTCAAAATAGAATCGGCTTTCGGGTCAGCACCGAAGTACTGACTTCTGGGCTGCTGAATACCCTTTGGGACTAACAGTCAACCAGCAGTGGCATCGACCGAGTGGTAAAAAATGATTAAATACCGAAGTTTCTGTGAATTTTAATTCTGCATATGCGCATGTTGACAAGTTAAAAATATGAATCAATCGCACCTTTTCAAATTACCAGTCCAACCGACGTGAAAGAACGATTAAGTTGTAATAGTCGAGATTAAAAATTAAAAAAAAAATACCAGTTGAACCAAAAACAATAAAATTCATAGTGCTGTTGATGAGTTTCAAAGCGTAACCTCTCATCAGTCCCATTGGAATCAAATGATATTGAAAGCCATATCCAAGAGAAGTAAAAACGAAGAAACAAGTAAACAAGATTAATTCATGACTTTATGATGCGAGGTATATTTCTATTAGTAAATAAAATAAGCGACATAATATCTCAATGTAATAAACCAAGTATGATATTTATAGACAAGCCAATTTTAATTGTGATACATATTCGATACAACTAGGAATTCCGTAATGTGATTTAGCATCATTCTGTAAAATCGCGTTTATCGGGGAACCCCTAACTGATGAAAATTCTTGTTATTGGTTTAAATGGTTGTAATTTAATGTCACTACGTATACTTGGCATATTTTAAGCATATGTTTCATATGAATTCTACCTAAGACATTTTATTTTTGTCGAGGTTTTAGATGCATTACTTCAAAGCACCAATATTTCATTCTTGCATATACAGATATTGTGTTACTGAATCTGGATACCGTTTATTGTTATGGAGAACAATGGGTTGTTGTTCGACACTCATGATTCCGTTGCATTGAGGTTGAAGACCCATTGCTTTTCTAAATCCTGTGATGATGTGTTAATATGGAATTCATTTAATCTAAATATTCCAGAACGCCAAGAATCCCCTAGGGGTCATTTGTTTTGCAAAATCAGGCAAACTCTAATCTAGATATGTAATACGTCAAATTAAACTAGCGAACCCAAATGATAAGTCAAATAACTAAATACCGAAGTTACTGTGAATTTATTTAATGCATATGCGCATTTCGACAACTTATGTCTCTTCAGTGCAGATAAAATCTAAACGTTTGGAAAACCATAAACTCAAAATATATTAAACACTGAGAGAGAACAAATAACCAATAAGATCTAAATGTAAAGCCAAAATAAGCTAAGGACAGAGCTTTGCATGAGGGAGATACTACTTAGTTTTCAACAAAATTTACAAAAAAATTAGATATTTTCAGGATCCGAATAGAATCAGCTTTCGGGTCAGCACCGAAGTACTGACTCATTGGTTAGTGAATACCCTCGGTGACTAACAGTCCACCAGCAGAGGCATCGACCCAGTGGTAACAAATAACAAAATACCGAAGTTACTGTGAATTCATTTTCTGCATATGCGCATTTCGACAACTTATGTCTCTTCAGTGCAGATAAAATCTTAACGTTTGGAAGACCATAAACTCAAAATATATTAAACACCGAGAGAGAGCAAATAACCAATAAGATCTAAATTTAAAGTCAAAATAAGCTAAGGACAGAGCTTTGCATGAGGGAGATACTATTTAGTTTTCAACAAAATTTACAAAAATTTAGATATTTTCAGGACCTAAATAGAATCGACTTTCGGGTCAGCACCGAAGTACTGACTACTGGGTTGGTGAATACCCTCGGGGACTAACAGTCCACCAGCAGAGGCATCGACCCAGTGGTAACAAATAAGTAAATACCGAAGTTACTGTGAATTTACTGTCCAATGATTTAAACGAAAACGAAACAAATAAGAAGAAAACATCATAGAAAATCTTATAAAAAAGACAATAATTTCTTTATCGACGAAAAGAGCGCGACAATTTTAAATCGATCTGTATCCCATCAAAGTGAACTCACACATCATATTTTCAAGAAAAGCAAGAAACGCCTACAATGACTGAACATTACAGTAACACACCATTATCACCGAAGAAACTTTACTAGACAAATAAAGATTTGGTACCGACACTAGCATTAACAAAATTTCCGAACAGAGTTGTCAACAGCCGAATTCAATTCGAGAAAAAGACAAATCAGTTGGAAGTCAGCGGAAAATTGTCGACAGCAATGGTCCTTACTTGGTACAGGCACTTGAAAAGAAATGGTGGGTTGAAAAACCCTTTTATGGCATGCCAAACCCCCCCCCCCCTTCTGATGCGGTCATGTCCGATAACAACTCGGCAGCACTTGCCATTGAGATGTAGTAGAAAGATATAAGAAATAATCATCCAAGTACAAACTAAGAAAAAAATCTTGAATCATAGTTCGTACCGAAACTTCAAATATTTCCACAAGGAACTGATATTTAAAAATTATTAATGATCGTATAAATGCAATAAACACCTACAATGACTGGGCATTACAATCTAATACCACAATCTTCCTTTACACACTAACAATGACGAAACATCACATACTACAATTCACAAAGAAACTTCCATCACACACCTTCAATGGCTGAACATTACAATCACATACCTCGATCCACAAACAAACATCCATCACACGCATTCAATGACTTAACATTACAATCACATACCACAATCCACAAAGAAACTGCAATCATACACCTTCAATGACTGAACATTACAATCACATACCACAATCAACAAAGAAACTTCCAACACACACCTTCGATAACTGAAAATTACAACCACATACTACAATCCACAAAGAAACTTCCATCACAAACTTACATCACAAACTTACATTGACGAAACATCACATACTTCAATCCACGAAGAAGCTTACATCACACACCTTCAATGACTGAACATTACAATCACTTACCACAATCCACAAAGAAATTTCCATCACACACCTTCAATGACTGAACATTGCAATCACATATCACAATCCACAAAGAAACGTCGCACCTTCAATGACTGAATATTACAATCATATACCACAATCCACAAAGAAACTTCCACCACACTTTTTCAATAATTTAACATTACAATAACATACCGAAATCCACAAAGAATTTTCCACTACACACCTTCAATGACTGAACATTACAATCACATATCACTATCCACAAAAAAACTTCTATCACACACCTTCAGTGACTGAACATTACAATCAAATACCACAATCCACAAAGAAACTTCCATTACACACCTTCAATGACTGAACATTACAATAACATACAATAATCTACAAATAAACTTCCATCACACATGTTCCATGATTGAACATTCAAATCACATACCACAATCCACAAAGAAACTTCCATTACACATATTCAATAATTAAACATACCAATCGCATACCACAACCCACAAAGAAACTTCCATCACAAATCTTCAATGACTGAACATTGCAATCACATACCACAATCCACAAAGAAACTTCCATCACACACCTTCAATGACTTAATATTAGAATCACATATCACAATCCTAAGAGAAACTTCAATCATACACCTTCAATGACTGAACATTACAATCACATACAATAATCTACAAATAAACTTCCATTATACACCTTCAATGACTAAACATTCAAATAACATGCCACAATCCACAAAGAAACTTCCTTCACAAACCTTCAATGACTGAACATTACAATCACATACCACAATCCACAAAGAAACTTCCATCACACACCTTCAATGACTTAACATTACAATCACATACCACAATCCTCAAAGAAACTTCCATCATACACCTTCAATGACTGAACAATACAATCACATACAATAATCTACAAATAAACTTCCATTATACACCTTCAATGACTAAACATTCAAATAACATGACACAATCCACAAAGAAACTTCCATCACAAACCTTCAATGACTGAACATTACAATCACATATCACAATCCACAAAGAAACTTCCATCACACACCTTCAAACTTAACATCAAATCACATATAACAATCCTCAAAGAAACTTCCATCACAAGTCCTCAATGACTGAACATTAAAATCGAATACCGAAGTCCACAAAGAAACTTCCATCACACACCTTCAATGACTTAATATTAGAATCACATATCACAATCCTAAGAGAAACTTCCATCATACACCTTCAATGACTGAACATTACAATCACATACAATAATCTACAAATAAACTTCCATTATACACCTTCAATGACTAAACATTCAAATAATATGACACAATCCACAAAGAAACTTCCTTTACAAACCTTCAATGACTGACATTACAATCACATACCACAATCCACAAAGAAACTTCCATCACACACCTTCAATGACTTAACATTACAATCACATACCACAATCCTCAAAGAAACTTCCATCACACATCCTCAATGACTGAACATTAAAATCGAATACAGAAGTCCACAAAGAAACTTCCATCACACACCTTCAATGACTTAATATTAGAATCACATATCACAATCCTAAGAGAATCTTCCATCATACACCTTCAATGACTGAACAATACAATCACATACAATAATCTACAAATAAACTTCCATTATACACCTTCAATGACTAAACATTCAAATAATATGACACAATCCACAAAGAAACTTCCATCACAAACCTTCAATGACTGAACATTACAATCACATATCACAATCCACAAAGAAACTTCCATCACACACCTTCAAACTTAACATCAAATCACATATAACAATCCTCAAAGAAACTTCCATCACACATCCTCAATGACTGAACATTAAAATCGAATACCGAAGTCCACAAAGAAACTTCCATCACACACCTTCAATGACTGAACATTACAATTGCATACCGCAATCCACAAAGATACTTCCATCACACACATTAAATGACTGAACACTACAATTACATACCACAATCCACAAAGAAACTTCCATCACACCCCTTCAAGGACTGAACATTACAATCAGATACTACAATCCACAAAGAAACTTCCTTCACACACTTAAATGACTGAACATTACAATCACATGCTACAATCCACAAAGAAACTTCCATTACACACTTTCAATTACTAAACATAACAATCACATACCGCAATCCACAAAGAAACTTCCATCACACACCTCCAATGACTGAACATTACAAGTACATACCACAATCCACAAAGAAATTTTACTCGACAAACAAGATTTGGTACTAGAACTAGTAACGACATCCAAGGGTGACAATACATCAATTTTTTAGATGTTATGTTCGTTTCATAAAAAGAAGTTTTATTTTTTTAGGGAGCATCGGCTGACAAATGTGAAAATAAATCTGGATTTCAACTTATTGTAAATACAGTATATTTTCCTATAAATGGCACAAATGTAGACATTTCTGGAAGAACTACCAACTTTACCTTCACAAAAACTCATATTGGTGTTACGTTTTGTGTATATGAGAATATTCTAAAAGATCAGAGACCAGGTAAAGTATTATCCTATTTTATGTTTTGTTTGAAAATAAATTATGTTTAAAGGTAAAGTATTAATTTATGCAAACTGTCTGTGTTGAATTTTCTACGACAATCTGAATGGATTTGCAGACAGATAAAATTTGATATCATAGCTATTTTAGATTAAAAAATATACAGAAATACCGGAAACAACAAAACAAATCGAAATATATCAAGCACATAAAAGGGATCCGAAAATAAAAAAAAAACCCACAGTATCAAATTAATGTGAGTTATTGATCAATGCAACTGAGGTTACATTAATTACAATTTCTTTCATAAAATTTGTCTGATAAACCACCAATCCCTCCCTCTGGAAAATGCATTTAAAAAAATGCAAAACTATTTTTCTGAAGCATTTTACACTATACTAACACAAGTTACATTTAAACTAAAAAAAAGAAAAACATTTGTGGTCTTTGGACATTTTTTTTAATTTATCTCTTTATTGATCATCTTTGAATTTATATTTTTTAAGCAATAAAGTAAGTATTATGTTCAAGTTGATATTAGATAAATTGTTTCTTAACAATTATATATATAAACATCTATAAACAAAGCGACAACACAGACATTCCCGACATACTGGATCCGGAAGGATACACATATAACAAACAATAGGCGTAGGTGAACAGTACACAATTAATTCAGTTGATATTTCGACAACTATCCGTGTCTTTATCAAGACACAATAAAAATAAAAAATATATATAAAAAAACTTATTCCTAAATGCTGACGAATTTTGAAATATCTCCCCGGAATATGAAATGGTAGGAAACCATATACTATGTATGTTTACAAAATTGATTAAGCTGAACAATTTTAAAATGACACATGACTATGTTTAAATAAAACACGTATTGACTGTTTATGCAGTATTTGACGATCAAGTGATTCAAAATCATGATATTCAGTTATTCCTCTATTTGACAATCAAGCTTATATCATTTCTACAACACCAAGGAAGGACACATGTCCTAGGTACTCAAACCTAATGAAAACACATACAATCTAAGGTTCATTGGTCTTTCTTTCCATATGCTTTGTATGTTCCCATTTTATTTCCGACAGTATTTGGTGTTTTTTTTTCTTTATTGAAATAAAAAAATCAATACCATATACTTGAAAGGCATCAACTGTATGATGCTTTATGTATAAATAAGGCGTGCGAAGGATATGTATTGTGATGTGGGGTATTTAAGATTATTAACAATGGAGTATAGGATATTTGAGACAAAACGTGTAAGGATATGGGATATTTTGATTGTTGGGATCTGTAATATTTAGATAATTATTGGCTTGTCTAAAATTTTCAAAGGGATATTTTTGTCCAGACTTGTTAGGATTTGGGATATTTGGACCCCTAAATAACTCTCATAAATGCTTCGCAACACGATCATCATATCTTGTTCTGATTGTTGAAAGATAAAATATAATGTAAAAACAAATGCTTGTCACTGGAATGTATCCAAAGCCAACAACTGGAATTTTATGTCAACAGGATTCAACAAAGAAGTTGTAGTCTGCTAGTCAGATGTTTTAAAAACTCCAAAATTGAATTAAAATAAAAAAGACTCAGAAAATTTTCAAACTTTTTTTGTAGGCGTAAGACTCGATTACAGCTTGATGTAGACACTTTTACCTTTCATCGTCGAAACCGAATCCGAAACCGAGACCGAAACTGAAACAATATTATAAAGAAAGAATTGTGTTTCTATTTATTGAATGTATAGTGTGTGATGGGCTCAACAATTATTTTTTTTAAATACTAACAGTGAATTTATTTTAAAAAAAACTATAAGAATTAAGGAATTTTTATAAATAATATGTTATCATTCTACAATTTGGTTTCAAAATTGTTTTTTTTCGCTGAAGTCCTGAACAAATATTTAACATACATAGTTTGCGTTTGTGAATATAATAAATGTTTGTTTTTGTCATGTTTTTGTAGGGACTTTGTCTCATATTTATCTCATATTCATTTACTCCATATTATTTCATTATTTACTCTACAAGTTACTTGTTTAATTGTTTGAGATGGTCCTAAGGGCATAATAATGACTCAATCTAAGTGTGAAATTGTTCTATGCTTCAATATTAAAACAAACTAAGATTTCATTATTCTTCTTTTAGCTAAGATATTTTTTTTTTTCGTATCAATATGTCTGTTGATCCAGATATTCCGCGTTATATTTTAGCATATATTTATTTTTGTCTTCGATCGTAAGTGAAAGACTAAAAAGTTCGTACATGAGAGCTGTTGATAGATAAAAAATTCCTAAATAATATTTAGTTGAGATAAAATTCATAAATTAAAGGAACGTAATGCTAGTCTCGATATACATCAACAATGAAATGCAAAAAGACTAAATCTAGCAGGCATTATGATTTTATTATTTGTATTAGAAGTTGGCAATGATATAGAGTAATGCTTGTGACTTTTTTTGTGTCTGATTAAAACAGGTATTTAATCTAACAAATCTCTGAAGAAAAGGTTTCTCATAGTAAGATATTACATGTATTAGTCTAAAACTTAAATTCAATGTTTTATTTTACCAGTTTCCAGGTAAAGCTAAGTGTTTAGAAATAACAAAAACAATTCAGTTTTAAAAAATATATCAATTTCACCTTCACCTTATAAATCAATTTTATACGTTACCATATTCTCCTTTTATGAATGTTAGCAAACATAAGGCATTGAAAGTCAAATTTAAGTCTGTGATTTAGACACATTTTTAATATGACCAAAACAATTAAGAATATTGAAAATTTCATTTCATATTTAATTTCAGAAGAGTATTAAATGTTGCGATATGAGTATTAAATGTTGCGATATACAAATTGCATTTATTTTAGCATTGAACATTTTATGTTTTGATAACCCTAGTTTTGGACCGAAATACTACGTATTCTGCATTTTTGCGTGTGATACATTATCGCATAAACGTTACATTTGACATAAAATTCGTTGCATACTCAAGATTGGGAATTGCCCTTTGAATACAGGAGGAAACACATTCAAAGTCCAATAAATTATAAATATACTACTCCTTTTGGCAATTTTTCTGGTTTTTTTTTGTTTTTTTTTTGTTGTTTTGTTTTTTTCGTTTTTTTTGGGGGGGGATGTTCTGGATCCCATAGTTTTAAAAAGATAACGTGTATACCAAGAAATATAATAGCTAAAGAATGATTATAATCCGTTTATTAGAACAGAAGTTATGCTGTCAACAGACGCAAAAAACGCTGTTTCAACGACTTGCTACACATTTTTCTGTAATAGGCGGGTTCAGGAACCCGAAATTAGAACCCCATCTTTCGTATATTTCAAGAAAATATCACCAATACAATTTGATAATGATCCGTCCACTAGAACCAAAGTTATGCTGTTCACATACGTGGACCCGATAACAACGTAAGCGACATATCTTTAGAGGTCGTATAAAACATTTAAAAGTAAAAAAGGATGTAAAAGGGCTAACAAAATAAATTGTGTGAACAAATAAACAACTTTGCATTCTATTATCTTATATCAAACTACTTCTGCTATATTGTATATATTAACGATTCGAATGTCAATGTAGATATTTGAAGAATGAATCTAATCAAACAGTTATACAATGGTACACACTTCATCGTGGTTTCCGATTCGGTCTCGGTTTTGGATGTGGTTTCAGTTTCGACGATGAACAGTAAATATGTCTAGTTAAACGATAAACAATGAAATAATATGGAGGCGATGCACATGAGATAAAGTTACAATAAAAACATGGTGAATCAAAGCAATGGAACAACAGTTGTATTATTGTTCTTCATCTTGAAGTCATCATGAGGCAACTTTTATTACGTCAGCTAGATGACAGTGTAATTGTAATTGCCGTAATATGCAACATTCTAATATGACGGCCTTCAATTAAAACCAGTTGTAAAAATATTAACATGCACTTATGGGTAACGTCACAAACAAATGACGGTGCCTTTGATACCGCCATAGATAAATTAACTTCCATTTTTGAAACGTTACAGACCAACTGTCGGCGTAGAACGGTTTCATCCATGTTTTATAATCGGAAACTTGTAAATGTCCTGTTAGAATCGAAATATTTAACAATGTCCATATATTCATATCATTTTTACCGCGGATTTGAACTTTTTGGTGAGATTCTGCCCCTCGGTGGTCGTATGGGTAAAGTCTTCACCATAAAGTGTCCACACTTGGTAAACATATTATGAATAAATGCCTACTTTTTGATATTTCAGAACCAATGCATGCTGGATTTACTCGTCATACCCGTTATTAATATCTCATTCATCATTCATTACAAAGGATTTGATTTCTGTTTAATTTTGTACAGGTCATATATGTAAAAGACACGAGTTTCAGTGTATGGACAACGAATGCTTGCACATTTATTATTTCTGCATGAACCGTTATAGGTTTTGTAGTGGAAATGAAAACAACAAGTATTGTTGTAAGTATTCTTAAGATTAATGCGTTGCTTAATTTCATAGCATCAAATTATAATTTCGTTGTTGATACATGTATTTATCTCCGGAAATTTCAGTATAGATAAATTTGAATGTTACTTTTTTAGTCCAATGGCTGAAATACCCCCCCCCCCCACAGACCCCCATTTATGAACCCCATCCAAAATTTTCAGTCCTCCTATATCCCCTCTTCAACGATAAACATGTTTACATGAACAGAGCCTGCACAGGATGTTGGAACATGCCCCGTTTTTAGACCAACCCAAATAATTCTGGGAAAATTTCGTTTTTCGATAAAGTTTTTCTTTCATTTGTTTCACATTTTTGACTGGTTACTCTCAGTTATGCAACAATGGTATAGACTGATAGTCTATTGGATAAGAGTTCCAAATATCCCACATAAGTACCATTTCCATTACCAATACGCTATATATATTGAAAAACCATACCCTTGTCCCTTCGAAATGTTGACGTATTTTTCACTTTTTTTTTCCGAAATGTGTGAGTTGAATGGTCTTTAGAACCCAGTATGCTTTTCATTTCATAATTCTTGCAATTGTTTTTTATCTTTTAATGTCCTTTCTTTAAAATTAAGCAAGTGAACATAATATTAATATGTTTTGAATGACCAAACTATCACTTTTAAGTAGACAAATAAAACAGATCTTTGAATATTTTCGTTTTCGACAGTTTTGTTCCTTTCTGTCTCATCTTATTTATGGTGGTTCAAAGTAATGAAAAGTGGGTATAAGACAAAAGTACATACTATACACATTACAATTAGTAGATATTATAGCACTTTTGACGTAATAGAGGTAACCGGATAACTGACGAATCATACGAACGTAACAACTTATTATGGGAAACACACATATCATACGATAAGGGATCTATCAATTCGCCTAGTTTGTTAAAATAAGTTATAAGTATTTTGGACTTACTTTGTCAATCACAATATTCTGTTTTAGTTTTACGTGCTTAAGATAATTATTAGCCTGATATTTTTTTTCTAATTATACGTTTCTCTAAGATTTTTTTACGCTAACATCAGGAGAACAATCGAGTGTTGCAAGGTGCGCTCGATTTGCCTGTTATGTTGTGAAGGCTATGAATATTTCCCAGAGGTAACAAAAGGGTATTAAAGTAATATTTTACTTGAACCTAACTTATAACTCGACAGTTCATTTTAAAATTTGACTAATGTTTCCCTTCTGTGATCTGCATTCATCAGTTCTACGTTTGATTTAAACACTTTTTTCGGTACATCTCTTAATCAGTTATTTCATGTGTTATAGGTAATTAAATGTTGTAAATATCCTATAATACATTGTATTGATTGTTTTTATTTTGTAAGGCCTTAGTATGATGTAATTTGTTTGGCCTAGGTATGTAACTTGTTTACAATAAACAAGGGTCAAGGTTATTTCACATTAGAACATATAGAAATTTCTAGAATTTAAATTTAATATTTAACACATAGAATTTTCTAGAGGTTTTCCTTACATAATCATTCTAGTCATGTGATTGTCAGTTGATTAGAATATTCTAGTTATATCTTGTGGATAGATTTTTCTAGAAATAATAGATGTATTTATATGAGGTAGCTGAAAAGGGTTAAGGCAGTCAGTTTAATAAGTTTATACAGGATTAATTAGTTTATATAGGATTATCACGCAAATCTTTCGTATTGGAAATAGACATCAATTATTGTGAATCTATTATCAACTATTTAGTGAGGATTATAAGGAATATTCTATTGGAAATTTATTGGTGGAATTAAGTGAACTGTTCATTTGGATTATTTCTTGGACTTCATTATTGTCAGATAAGTTATATATTGTATTTAATTTGTAAAATAATTATTTTTTACGTCTGATTAAAAAGTTAATTTGAGCCAATTTTGTTTTATCTTTGCTGACTTTAATTGGTCGTTTCTGCCACATAACAGAAATTGGGGGCTCGTCCGGGAGCTTCGAAATTGATTAAAATTTTTTTTTATATTTTTGTTAAATATTTTTTTTTTTTAAAAGTCAGCAAAAATTTTTCAAGATGTCATTTGATCCAGAATATTTCATGTCTATGTGTCAGGTGGGGAATTTTGAGAAGCTTAAAAAGGATGAATTAATTATCTTAGGAAAACATTTGAAATTAAATGTCAAATCTGGAATGAGAAAATTTGAAATTCAAAATGTGATTGCAAATTATTTGGTTGAAGAAGATTATTTTGATAAATCTGTTTTGGCGACTTTTGGCATTCAAACACCTGATCTGGAAATTAAAAAATTAGAAATTCAGAAAAAATTAGAAATAAGAAAATTAGAAATAGAGGAAAGACAGGCAGTAAAAGAAAGAGAGTTTAATTTTCAATTAGAACTGAAAAACTAGAATTAGCCGAAAAGAATCAACACCTTTCTCAGAATTCTCAGACTTTTGATGTTGCTAAAAACATCAGGCTGGTCCCTCCTTTTCAAGAAAAGGATGTTGACAAATATTTTCTGCATTTTGAGAAAATAGCCCAGAATTTAAAGTGGCCAAAACACAATTGGTCAATGTTATAACAAAGTGTGTTAATTGGTAAAGCCGGGGAAATTTACACTCAGTTGTTCAGATTATGACACTGTAAAAGAGTTAATTCTTAAAGCCTATATACTGGTCCCTGGAGCTTACCGGCAAAAATTTAGGAATGCAGAAAAACAGAGTGACCAAACCTATGTAGAGTTTGCTAGAATAAAAGAGCAACTATTTGATCGTTGGTGTTCATCAAAGAAAATAAATAACAATCATGAGAAATTACGTCAGCTAGTTTTAATTGAAGAATTAAAAAGGTGTATTAGTACTGACATTAAAACTTATATTCATGAAAAAATGCTGAAACTTTGGAAATTGCTGCTCGTTTAGTTGATGATTTCTCACTTACACATAAAACACAATTTTTTAATAAACCACAGAATTTTTTCAGAAATAACAATTCCACAAATTTTTCACCCAAACATTCAAATGATGTAAATAGTAGGCAACGTTCAGTTAATAACATGTCCAAGTACTATCCCCCTCACAGTCACAGAGGCCATTTAAGTCGATTTCGTGTAATTATTGTAAGAAGGAAGGCCATTTGATATCTGACTGTTATAGGTTAAAGCAAAGGAAGGAAAGTTAAGTTAAACCCAGTGGTTTTGTTGAGTCGTCACAATCTTTGCCTCATTTTAGTACAGATGTGCATAGTTCTTTTTCTGAGGTGAAGTCTGTTTCTGATCCTGTTAGTAAGGTCGAGGTCAAATCCCCATCTAGTTCCATTATGGAGAGTTTGAACCATTTATTAGTGATGGTTTGGTGTCGCTGTCGAGTGATTTTTGTAATTCTACCTCTATTCGAATTTTGAGAGATACTGGAGCTTCACAGTCTCTTTTGTTGGCGGAAACCCTGCCGTTTGATGATATGTCTAGTACTGGTAGAAATGTTCTTATTAAAGGGGAAGATTCTAGTGGTTATACTGCTATTCCTCTCCATAATGTTTATTTGCCTTCGGATATTGTTTCTGGACCTGTGACCTTAGGTATCAAGTCATCATTGCCCTTTGAAGGTGTTCAACTTCTTCTTGGTAATGATTTAGCTGGGGATAAAGTTCAAAGAAATCCTATTGTGACAGACAAGCATTCTTTTGATCAAGTTCCTGATTCTGTTGAACAGGAGTTTTCTGAGTTGTATCATGCGTGTGCAGTTACTCGTGCTATGAAAAAGAAATGTGTGGAAGTTAAGAAGGTTGAGGAAAATAGCACTGATGGTTTTCATTTGTCGAATACATTTATGAGTCAGCTTAGTGATGTTGGTGTTGAAACAAGCAAGCCCTTGGAGTTTTCTGATAGTTCATTGGTTCAAGGTGATGGTTTTTCTACGTCTAAGTTTAGCAGTGAGCAACATAAAGACCCTGAAATTTCATGTCTTTTCAATAGGGCTGTTGATGAAAGCGAGTCTATGCAAGAACCTGTTACTTATTTCACCAAAAATGGTATTCTTATGCGTAAATGGAGACCTTCTGATGTATCTGCTGATGTAGAATGGGCAATAAAGTATCAAATTGAAGTACCAAAGGTGTAAAGAGCTGAGATATTAAGCATGGCCCATGATACTCCCTTGTCAGGACACTTAGGTATAAATAAGACTTACAACAAAATTTTAAATTATTTTTATTGGGCTAATCTTAGAAAAGATGTCTCCAATTACTTCAAGTCTTGTCATACATGTCAGTTGGTAGGGAAACCAAACCAAGTTATTCCAAAAGCACCTCTTCAACCAATACCTGCCTTTGAGGAGCCTTTTAGTAGAATATTAATAGATTGTATAGGACCTTTACCAAAAACAAAATCTGGTAATCAGTACATGTTAACTATTATGTGTGCATCCACAAGGTTCCCTGAAGGTATTCCTTTCAGAAATATAAAGACCAAGACCATAGTTAGGGTTTAAATTAAATTTTTTACTTTGTTTGGCCTACCTAAATCTATTCAATCAGATCAAGGTTCAAACTTTATGTCAGGCATTTTCCAACAAGTAATGTATGAATTAGGCATTAAACAGTACATATCATCTGCATATCACCCTGAAAACCAAGGCGCCTTAGAGCGATTTCATCAACCTTAAAAAATATGATGCGGACCAACTGTTTTGACACAGAGAAAAAAAAATGGGATGAAGAAATTTCTTTTTCTTGTATTTGCTGTAAGAGAAGCAGTCCAGGAATCATTAGGTTTTAGTCCCTTTGAATTCGTTTTTGGACATACAGTTAGGGGACCACTCAAACTTTTAAATGGGGAAATTTTATCTGATGAAAATGACCATTTAAATCTCCTGGATTATGTTTAAGACTTTCGCACTAAACTTGTAAAAGCTTGTGAACTAGCCAATAAAAATCTTAAATCCAGTCAAAAATCAATGAAAGCTAAGTATGACCAAAAATCTATAAAACGTAATTTTGACCCTGGTGATAAATTACTTGTTTTACTTCCTGTTCCTGGAAAGCCACTTGAAGGTAGATATTTTGGGTCCATTTATTCTTGAAAAGAAAATCAGTGATTTAAATTATATCATTAAAACACCTGACAGACGTAGACATAATAGGTTGTGTCATGTAAACATGATAAAACCTTATATAAGATTGATTCGCCATCTATCACACCGAAGCTGGAAAATTCACAGATTCTACAAGATTTAGATTCGAAACTTCAACATTTGCCAGTGTTTCAAAAGGAACAATTGAAACAGTTACTCTGTGAATTTGAACATTTGTTTCCGGACATTCCAACACGAACTGATAAAATAATTCATGACGTTGATGTTGGTGATTCAGTGCCAATAAAACAGCATCCATATCGACTGAATCCGATCAAACAAAAGTACCTGCATGATGAAATTCAGTATTTGTTAAAAAATGACTTTATTGAACCTAGCAAAAGCAATTGGAGCTCGCCTTGTATTCTAGTGCCAAAACCTGATGGAACTTATCGTATGTGGACGGACTATAGAAAACTAAACAGTGTTACAAAAACTGACTCTTTTCCAATTCCGCGCATTGATGACTGTATTGACAAAATTGGAAATGCTAGACACATTACAAAATTTGACTTATTAAAGAGATTTTATCAAGTTCCTCTTACAGAGCGTGCAAAAGAACTTTCCGCTTTTGTTACACCGGATGGACTATTCCAATACAAAGTGATTGCTTATGGCATGAAAAATTCGCCGGCAATTTTTTAGCGTCTCATCAACAGTGTTATTTCTGGAATTGACGTTTATGAAGCATACATTGATGACATTCTTATATATAGTGTCACTTGGGAAGAACATCTTCAGATACCCCGAACTTCTTTTGAATGTTTAAGCAGTGCTATGCTAACAGTCAACCTCTCCAAGGGTGAATTTGGATTTGCTTATGTTATTTATTTAGGACATGTTGTAGGTCAGGGTCATGTAAAACCTATTGATGCTAAAATAAGTGCTATTTCTAGTTTTCCTAAACCTGAGAATAAGAAACAATTGATGCGTTTTCTGGGAATGGCTGGATATTATAGAAAATTTTGTCAAAACTTTTCTTCAATTACTGAGCCTTTGACTAAACTATTGAGAAAAAATGTAAAGTTTATTTGGTCTAAAAGTTGTAATGAGTCATTTGAAGAACTAAAAGCCATCCTAGAAAGTGCGCCAGTTTTAGCAACACCTAATTTTGAATGTCATTTTAGGTTAGCAGTAGATGCCAGTGATGTTGCTACTGGCGGTGTTTTGTTACAAGAAGGTAAAGATGGTATATACCATCCTATTTGTGTTATAGGTAATTAAATGTTGTAAATATTCTATAATACATTGTATTGATTGTTTTTATTTTGTAAAGCCTTAATATGATGTAATTTGTTTGGACTAGTTATGTAACTTGTTTACAATAAACAAGGGTCAAGGTTATTTCACCTCAGAACATATAGAAATTTCTAGAATTTAAATTTAATATTTAACACATAGAATTTTCTAGAGGTTTTCCTTACATAATCATTCTAGTCATGTGATTGTCAGTTGATTAGAATGTTCTAGTTATATCTTGTGGATAGATTTTTCTAGAAATAATAAATGTATTTATATGAGGTAGCTGAAAAGGGTTAAGGCAGTCAGTTTAATAAGTTTATACATGATTAATTAGTTTATATAGGATTATCAAGCACATATTTCGTAATGGAAATCGACATCAATTATTGTGAATCTATTATCAACTATTTAGTGAGGATTATAAGGAATATTCTATTGGACATTTATTGGTGGAATTAAGTGAACTGTTCATTTGGCTTATGACTTGGACTTCGTTATTGTCAGATAAGTTATATATTGTATTTAATTTGTAAAATAATTATTTTTTTCGTCTGATTAAAAAGTTAATTTGAGCCAATTTTGTTTCATCCTTGCTGACTTTAATTGGTCGTTTCTGCCACATAACACATGTCAAAATGTTCGAGCATATCTACATAAAGCAAATGTCGGAGGAGAAATTTGGAAAATCTGTATTTTCCGGGAGAAAATGAGAACGATCTCATTTTTCCCCCGGGGAAAATTGAGATCATTATCAGTTTTCTCCCACAGAAAACTGGCAATATGTATACGTATTGCCATCTTTCCCCCATGCTAGTTTTTCCCCCACAAGATTACTTGTCCATTTTTCTATAAAGCCTGCCTATCACTCTGTCTGAGCTTAGATTAACAATTTAAAACATCCGTTGTCCGTGTGTCGAGAGTACGCATAAAAAACCTTATTTACCACTCTCCCAATTTTGACAAAACATTAATGAAATTGCCTTTAGATAGTTTCCTTTCGGATTTAGATTCAAATCCTTATCATATTTTCAACTTATAGCACTATACTTATCGCCACGCACCACAAAGTGACAAATGCACTAAAATATTTATAATAATTTAAAACAACATGTATCAATGTTAAAACTGACAAGTTTTCTTGCTGGCTTACTTTAAAACAAATCAACTCCACAAGATTTTTTATGATAACTTCCGGTCGTCGATCCGTCCGTTTTGCCTGTCGTGCCGGCCGCCACTTTAGAAACTATTGAGATTCCCTTTATCAATTATCTTTGATCTTGGATTTTGCAAAGTTACTTAATATGATTGTCTTTAGATCTGTATACTTTAAGTAGAAATTCTTTAATTTTTCTTTTCCTTTTAGTCAAATTTTATTTCATTTGTGTGTGTGTGTGTGGGGGGGGGGGGGGGTATCTGACTGATTCCACAAATCATTTAGAAAATGATTTTCATGATATCAATTATGTCGCCGACGTTTTAGTATTAGGGGGAAAAATGGGCATCTTTAAAATCGAAAGGGGAAAAATGGCAATGATCTCATTTTCCCCCGTGTTCAGTAAGGGGGAAATTTGAGAACATGCCTAATTTTCCGGGGGGATGGATCAGCATATGCCAATCTTTTCCCCGGAAAAACTGTCATGGGGAAAAATGGCTATAGATCACCGGCATGTCACTTCTTTTATGCAATCAGAGAATGTGATATCACAACCATAATGATTATAACTGGCTCGCCTTTTGCAACGTCATCCCACTTTCACATACACAAAGATGCTATCCAATATTAAATTCTAGACTATTAAAAAGGTAACAATTTGAATAATACTGATATTGCGTTTGTGATAATTTCTGAAGACGTCAAAATCTTACATCATTTCTTACCCCCAATAATTTTCTCGTATTATAAACAGTTCCAAACCGGCGTGTAGGATTTGCAGCGTATGTCATAAGCTTTCAAACAATTATAATCATACCCTCCAAATTCCCCGAAAGAGAGCGGGTGGGGGTACTATTAAGCTGAAGCTCAAAACAATACCTGCTACAAAATCTAACAGCTACATCAAGTTCAGATTTGGCAGGAGTTGTTCCAGGCCATTTGGGTATTTTGATCATACGCGAACGGTAGGGCCATACAATTATTCTTTTTTCGTCATGCATATATTTTCAGAAATGAAGGCAGCTAGTCTTGTAAATTACTTTTATAATGTTTGTTGAAACCCGAGTACTTTTTATCAGCGAATAAAAGATCTAAAACAATTTATTATACACGGATGAAAATTAAAAATCCGACAGACAAACCCGTTCCAACTGAAATGAGGGGACGACCATTTGATTTTCAGGGGGAGGCTTGGGCGATTATGCCTAGAAATTATTATTTTCATGAAAATGTCGGACAAATTATTGATTTTCACAAAATGTCACATCGAATTATTTATTTGCATTTACAACAAAAAAATTATTCTTCAAATAAAAACTAAATTATTTATTTTCATGATAAGTAGGATTAAGATATTTATTTTCACTGGCACAAAGATTATTTTTTACACAAAAAAAACCCAAGCCCTCCCCTGAAAATCAATTAATTCAATCTATTGTTTCAGTCTCGAATGCCAAATCCCAACATTCCAATAACTTGTTAAAAAGTAGAGGAAAATAAGGCACGGACCATTTGATTTTCGAGGGGGGAGGGGTTGGGATTTTTACCCGAGCCGGAAATTTTTTTTTCGCTCGCTTAGCGGGCCAGATTATTGTTTCCCATATGTACTATGCTAAAAAATTGTCTTGAGCCAGGCTTTTTTTCTATAGGACAGGATCAGGGCCAGATTATTATTTTCAGCCCAGATACTAGTCAGAAACTTTTTGGTGACAACAATCGGACCAAGAAATTTAAAAAAAAAATACCGAGCCCCCTGAAAATCAAATTGTCCATGCATAAGTAGTGCGTACAGATATATTTGTCTGATCAAACATGCAATTCTGAAATTCCAAAAATGTTTTGGGTGGAATTTTAAGTGATCGCGCTTAAAAGATCTGTCTTTATTAGAAAACACATGTCTTACAGGTCTCGCTAAGACCCCCTTTAGTCCCTCTGTGCATATACTTCACCTGTTGACTATTTATCGATGAAGAGTTACATACCCCTTCACGATTGACTAATTTTATTTCTACATGTACATACGTAAAGTAGATGCATGTCTTTCGTATATAAACATCCGGTACAAGATTTCTAATATCTCAGTTTTACATTAATATGCACGAATATATTTTTCAAATTTTAGTGAAGTATATCTGTTTAACCTTTTTAGTGTCTATTTCCACGATATTTATCATGCTTTGTCTGTTTATTTTATATTTTATATATTGGATAATTTACTGCTCCCGTAATGTACATTTGGTTCGTTCGTTCAGTTCGTCACTGATCCGGTTACCTCTAATATAAGCTTCCTACACTCATTAAACGTATCTCTACCCCCAACAAATTAACTCTTATATTGTCAATTTTATGTCTATGTTGGTATAAAAATAACTAGAACACGCATATCGTTTGTTGTATATGACAATGTTGCACGAATTACATTGTGATTTCGTATTTCAACAGTCAATTGTTTACTTAAGCCTAATATAAGGGATAAGTTCACTGTTAAATCGTTATCATTTGTATATGTCAATTCTAGAGGATATATCTGCACATATGCCATTTTATTGTTCTGCGCGATACATCAATTGTTGAAAACCGATTTTATTTGAAAATTTGCAACATCAAAATTTAAGAAAATTCTGTGTTAAAAACCTAGGGAGTATCTCGTTCTTGCATAGCTCTGTCCTTAGCTGGTTTTGGCTTCCCTATTTAGATCGTATTGGTAATTTGTTCTCTATCAGCTTTTACACATATATTTATTTAGGTTCATGGATTTCCAAATGTTTTCATTTGATCTGCACTGATGGGACATAAGTTGTTGAAATGCGCATATGTAGAACCTAAATTCACAGTAACCTCGGTATTGTGTTATTAGTCTTAAAACAAGGCTTGTTTAATGTGACTATAAAAACCGAAAATCTTACCCCTTACCACACAAATTCAACATAAAATAGTCATTTTTAGCCGAGTTGCGACGAAGTCAAAATCGGCTTATAATTTGATGAATGGTGTCTGTGCGTCTGGGCGTCCAAGCGTCAACTTTTGGTTTCCGCATGGTATCTTGAGAACCATGTCATATCAAAATGAAACTTCGCACAGACATGAGTTATCATTAGAGGAGGAACCCAATTGATTCTGAGTTTTGTGCGACAAAGGTCAACCTCACATCTTCTAAAAATATATAATAAATTCAACTTTTTCAATACAGCCTAAAATCACCTGTTTGGTATTATTTTATAAGAAAACTACCTAAAACGTTTTATTGTTTATACAAAAGTGGTTTTTATATTGCTAGAAAATGTAAATTCATTTCATAGTTCTAATTGTGTACACCAACACACTTTTATTGGGTATCAATAACTTAAAACAATATATAAAGAAAAGTCAAACTTAAGAAGGGAAGTAATAAAACTAAGGGAGGTAATTAATTTAATGTGATGAAGCATTCAATAATACTTAAAGTCTTTTTGCAATAAGTATTTAAATAAAATCTTAGATGAAAAAAAATACATTTGTGTATTCTGAGTTTTTGTAAGTTTTTGATTTCAGCAATGCGTATTACCTGAAGGGGTGACCCTGCCCAATTTTTTTTGAATGGTGGTCGGAAATGGGTTGTAGGGGATAATGGAGCTTACAATTGCCGTGGAAATCAAACCAGAACACTGAATCTTTGAAAAAATATATTCGGCTACATATTTTCGTCACAATATAAACTAGATTATAAGGGGAGCCACTGCCAAATTCGTTATTTTAAAAGGGGACTTGGATTGTTTTCATTTCAGCAATATGTATTTCCTGGATTATATGGGGAACCTCTGCCATTTTTTTCAACGGTTGTCTGAACTGGGTTGTAATGGACAGTGGAGTTTTCAGTTGTCATGGAAACCAAAACAGAACACTGCACTAGCAATATATGTTATGATCTAGTTTGCCCATATTCATCTTATCAAGATCTTGGCAAGCTTAACACAAATTTGTTAAGACTGTGTAAGATATTTAGTCGTTTTTCAAGATACTTACTTTCAAGGACGATTAATACCTCTACAGATCATAAAGATCAAACAAGATGACTGCGTTCAAGGGCGATCAAGATGCGCCCAGTTTGTCCAGATCAAACAAGTTGAAATCGGGATCTTGTATGATCTTTACAAACTTCATTCGTCTTGATCGTTCCTGATCGCAATTAACAAGTGATTCTTGTTTAATCTTAAACTATCTTAAGAAAACCAACTTTAATCTTATATTGTCTTAACAAAATTGTGTTAAGCCTGCTAAGATCGTGATAAGATCAAAATGGCCAAATAAGATCAAAACAAATCTGCTAGTGCTAAATCTTTGAAAAACGGTATTGTGCTACGTATTTTTCTTCACAGTTTTAGAAATATGTATAAACTAGATTATAAGGGGAACCCCTGCCAAATCTTTATTTTGAAAAGGGTACCTGAAAAGAATTGATTTCAGTATTATGTATAACCAGGGGGAACCCCTGCCCAATTTCTTTTTAATGGTAGTCTGAAATGGGTTGTAATGGATAGTGCAGCTTTCAGTTGTCATGGGAACCAAACCGGTAAACTGAATCTTTGGAAAAATTCTGCCTCATATATTTCTTCACAATTACAGAAATATGTATAAACTTGATTATAAGGCGAACCTGTGCGAATTTTGTTTAGACTAATGCAATACGTATTACCTTGATTATTAAGAAAGCCCCTGCCCATTTCTTTTTTGGAGATGTGGTCTGAAATGAGTTATGGCTGGTGGAACTTTTGGTTGCATGGAAACAAAGCTAGAAAAATGAAATTTTAAGAAAAAAAAATGTATTCTGGTACATACTTTTGCAATTTCAGCAATATTCAAAAAATAGATTTTAAGGGAAACGCTTCCCTAAGGGTTTTTGAAAGGGGCAAGGAATGTTTTGACTCCATGCAGCTATCATCAATATATATCATTTAGATTATAATCCCTGCCAAATCATTAGCTAGGTTACAACAAAGTCAAACATGCCGCGAAAGTTTCATTATAATTCTTTGATTGAAACGAAAAAACTGATATGCTTATGTGCAACTATTTACATATCCGATGAAGTACTCATGAAAATAACAAATATTCGCAACTTGGCTTCCGTACCTTTGGTGCGTTTTCTGATTTTGTTCTCTGTATTGGTATAAAAAACAAGCGAAATACGTAAAGTCTGCATTGCGTATAGCAATATTGCATTAATTCTATCATGATTTGTCATTTTAAATCCGACTTTTCAGATTTAACTCAATATTTTGTACAAAATTGATGAAAAAATGGGAATTTTCAGCTTTTCAGATTAGTCCAGAATTCTTTTTTTTTAAATTAAATGTGGCAAATCTAAAAGATTTATGTGCAGATTTGCTAATTCTATGTTCTAATCGATATATTAGTTATGGTAAAACAATGTTTAGAAAAGTAGGAGTGTTCAATGTGACTCTTCATATCGCCCCCAAGACAATAATACTTTAATATACACAAAATATACCTATCTTATCATATACATGAACAAAGCATACTAATGTTTTACTTTCTATAAAAAGACATTTTATATTTCGCAAGATGCAAACGTGTTGGCAAAATTGAATATTTTGGGCGTTTTTCGTGAAAAATGGGATTTTGAGCATTTCGGAATTTTACAAAATTCAATTTGAATTGTTGTATAACTGCCCATTAACCACGGCCATTATCTTATTTGTGAAATATGGGAATCTATCTCATGTCGAAAAAGCAATAATTTTGAAAAAATGTTCATAAAATTTCTAGCAGAAGGGTACTTATTTTTGCTTACTTTTCACTACAACATCAAAGCAACTCGTTACCAGTATACGCTTATGACGCTTATGTTCGGTTTTGTTATTTAAAATGCAGCAAAAGTTAATTTTTTATGTCTACTAAGATAGAATACAAAAGGATATTAATTGAGGAATTGATAATACTAAATCAAATACAGAAAAAAACCAATTTCTTACAAGTTTCAGCCAAAGTACAGAAAACATCATTAATTGCGGACATTGATATTATATCAAATACACAGACAAGTCAAACTGTTATATCTCTTAAGACTTATAACATGAAGCTCCTTTAATTGGGTATTCGATAACATATACAAATTTAGAGTACAGGACAAGACTCAGATTTTCAAAGCTTTATTACTTGTGGGCATCGATACTATAAGAAATGCAGGACAAATCATACTGTTATATGTATTACGACAAATTGCAAGGAGTTCCATCAATGGGGAATCGGTAATATATCGAATATAGGAAAAGACGCTTTCTCTTATGTCTGAGTAAAATTACAGAAAGCTTTGTTACTTGTGGCCATCGATATTATATGAAATAGAAGAAAAGTCGTACTGTTATATGTATTAAGATATGTTACAACAATCCATTAATTGAAGAATTGATAATACTTTATCAAATACAGGAAAAGACTAATTTCTCATACGTTTAAGCCAAATTAAAAAAAGCTTCATTAATTGTGGACATTGGTATTATATCAAATACACAATCATACCGTTATATGTCTTAAGACAAATAACATAAATTTCCTTTAATTGGTGATTCGATAACGTACACAAATGTAGAGTACAGAAAAAGAATCAGAAAGAGTTATTTCAAGTGGGCATCGATAAAATATAAAATACAGGAAAAGTCATACTGTTATATGTATTAAGTCAAATTACAAGAAGTTTGATCAATGGGGAATCGGTAATACACCGAATACTGAAAAAAAATATTTCTCGGATTTATTAGCCAAATTAAAGAAAACCTCATTACTTGCGAGAATTGATATTATATGAAATACAGGAAAAGTATTATTGTTTTAGGTAATAAGACGAATTTCAAGAAGTTTTATTAGTGGGGCAATCGATAATATATATCGAATACAGAAAAAAAAACCTTTATCATATTTTAAGCAAAATTAAAGAAAGCCTCATTACTTGCGAGTATTGATATTATATCAAATACATTAAAAGTCATACTGTTATATGTATAAAGACATATTGCAAGAGGTTTAATCGATGGGAATCTATAATATATCGAATGCAGAAAAAAACCCTTTTCTCATATGTTTTTAGCCAAATTACAGAAAGCTTTATTACTTTTGGGCATCGATATATTATATGAGGCACAGGAAAAGGGATATTGTTATATGTATTACGACAAATTACATGAAGTCTCATCAATTGGGAATCGATAGTATATCGAATACAGAAAAAGACCATTTCTCATATGTCGAAGACAAATTATAGAAAGCATTATTACTTGTGGGCATCATGTTATTTTGTTTTTTTAATGTCTTGGTTAAGGCTATAAAGTGTCCGAATTGGTCCCTGTGATAACTGTGAATGATTAGAGCTACGAAAATCCGTCGACAGAATACTGAAAGCTTATTACAAATGGATTAAAAGAAAAAGGGTTATATTCCGATGAAAAATTACAACAAATTTCGGAAGTTCATATGGACATAATATCTTTCCGTTTGTTTTTTTTTTTGTTTTTTGTTTTTTGTTTTTTTTTTTGTTTTTGTTTTTTGTTTTTTGTTTTTTTTTGTAGTTGAAAGGTGCTTATAGGCGTGTCAAATCTAAATAATGGGTGCCATATATCTTTATCAGGAATCGGAAAAAATGCATATACACAAAAGTCTACATGCGCCATCCATGGTAATACTATTTGTAAGGTAAAATCGTAATAATTTGGTGCAATTTGGGTACCGTTATTTTAGGCAAAATGCTTACATCAATCGAGGCTGATTTGACAAGGTAATGTTTTTTATCTGATACTTATCTAAGTCAACTTACTTCCGATATAAGCATAGCTAGTGTTACAAATCCCGGTTGTTTATGGCTATATCAGAACGAGACAGGCTGAAATGGTAACATCAGCTTAGGTCAGTTAACGTCCGCCTATATTACATATGCAACAAGGTGTAATAATATCAATGAGTATATTCGAATGTCAGCTGACAATCTTATTGGAATTAACTTAATCAACACCAATTCCCGTAAGTTGAGGACACTTTTTCTGTACTTTTCATAATGAATGTCTTATACACATTTATATGATTTTTTATAAATATTTATATATGTATTTTGTCAGTATTGTTCTTACCTTTAGTCATTTTCAAAATATGCTTCAATATTGTCGCAAATATTTCAAGTTGACCACTTGTACATTTGCTTACTAAAAAAGAAATTCATAAGTGCCATACAAGTATTTTTGTTGACATTTAGCAGTAATTGCATTTGCCTTCTAAGTTATAATCTTAATTCATCAGTTCGATGTTTTTTTTAAATAGCGCGGTTCTTGATTTATTTATTCAGAATTTTACAGAGTAGTATAATTATTGTTGTACTATCAGTCATTTTCCGACAAGTGAAGTCATAAAATTTTTATTCAGATAAAATTTTGGAAAGAAGTAAAAGATAACTGTCGAAAGTTTAATTTGTATTTAATGACCTTTAAAATCTACAGACACGTAAAAAGAGATCGATTTTAATATCTTACCAATTAGCAAATTAGTCGAAATTACATTTTCAGCACTATAAACACTATCTCAATAGCAATAATTTAACGTCATTTATTTGTATTTTTTCCTTTTAGATGAAACCTGCATTTTAGTTTTTCTTAGTTCTTATGGAATCCTACGTAATCCAAAAGTCGTATTTAAAAAATTATATGTAAAACAGTTGATAACAGGAAACATCTACAATATCTAAAACATTCAATCACATCACACAATTTGCTAGTGAACTACACATGAAAAGCACAAATAAGACAAACTTAGGCAAACGTAAACACCGAAAGAATTCGGGATAGACGGATTTGGTACCGGCACTAGCACAGTCAGTGGTATGGTTAATTGCTGCCGAAAATCTTCCCTTTGTGTCTCTCTGAATTTTAACATTTGTTATTTTTTATATAAGCTGATGAATGTGGACGAGGCGTGCTGAGTTGCTCCCAGCCAAGTCCAATAAGATGTGTACCATTGTTTAGAGTATGTGATGGTATTAAAGACTGTCTTAAAGGGGAAGATGAAATGATTTGTCATTGTAAGTTTACATTTTTATATAATACAAACAAAAGTCATGACAATTTGACTTTGATTTTGTAAGGTGATTCTGGTCAGTTTTACTTTTCAGATGATTTTAACGGCCCCTCCAGAATAACAAACTGATGTTTACCTTGAAGCGATCCTTATGATATTATTGCCATGTAAAACAAAAGATTCCGGAAAATACATTACTGAAAGTATGATGAACAATGAAAGAACATAGAGTTAATACACATGATACAAAGTCTTTGCAAATATAGGATAGAACCAAGCAATGGACCACGTCTTTTATTTTGGTTCCTTTCCTTACTAAATCGCCACAAAAAGATTAAACGGCCACAGCACCAATCCGGCGCAACTCATTGTAATTAAAGCCATCTTTTTCTGCAAACATAACACTGACATGACAATATTTACTTTTCTTTCAATTTCACTCATGTGTCATTTTTCTCTAATTTAGACTTGTTGTCAGTAAACAGATTAGTCATGCATACGTAAGAATAACTTTGGCCTGAGATGACATGCATACGACTTTTCACGGAATTTAGCCATAGCCTATTTCCAATGCACTTTCCTTAATATTTTACTTTTTAATTTGTTCAAATGGTTATTAATATTGAAGAATGCTCATCATGTTGTATGTGACAGGTACAATATCATACACACGGTTTTAAGTCAAGTTATTTTCCAAAATAAAAACCGTGTTATGATAAACAATAGTATACAGATTAAACAACATTTTAACAAAATACTAATAATGATGTGTAACTTATGATGTTCTTATATTTATGTTATCAACAGTAAGCCAAAATCTGTATTACAAAACTCCTTTTTGATAATTATCTTGACCCTTTACCAATTTTAACTAGGCTAGATTAGATCGTCATGTTATGGATTTTTCCATTTAATAGACTTAAACACCTGTTATGAGCATTTCCTTTATTTTTTAAGACACTTTAACTCTTGTAAATACCTTGGACTATTCTATCTCTCTTTTGTTTTTCCTTTGATTCTCTCGATTTCGAAGCACTTAAACAGATAATTTACCTCAAATTATTTACTTACCTCGAATGATTTACCTCATTAATTTTGATGCATATTCATTTATATATGTGCTTAACTTTGCCCTTCTGTTATGTTACACCTAAATATCAGATGAAATTGAAGTTTCATGTTGGAAAAATTTCCCTGTTCAAGGATCGAACCTGTGCTACCTTTCTTTGATATCTAGTTGATCAAATGACTCTCACAAATCGTCGCAACTACAATCACTAGTTAACGAACAGATTAGTCCCCGGACCGAATAGCGTATCTGCCCTGGAAAATCGGTATAACAGCATTTTTTTTATTGCAACAAAAATTCATACATTTCTAGTATATGAAACTATCAGGTGATTTTCCGATTTCCCGTGCAAAGGTGTCGAAAGCGTCATTTTCAAATTGGCGCCCATGATTTCAGAAAATTAACCCAAAAATTAAAAAAAAAATATAATTTTAACAGAAATAAAGATCATGTTCTTATAACATGTTATACGTTTGAGGAAAGGAATCACCTATACACATGTACCGCATTTTTGTGTCTGTAGCAACCGGAAGTGAGCTCGTGACGCGTTTTAAGCTCATTCAAAGCAAATGAACCAAAATCTGGTGTTGTTTCTTACTTTTTAATGCAATGTAAGTTAATGAAAGCGACTGCATTGCCAAATTATACAAAACAAACATTAAACAAACTAGAACAAAGCAAAAAATCTGATTTAAATACGTAAAATCAGCAACAAGATACTAAAACAAAGAGAACTGTGTAGATGGTAAAAAAGGCCAGTCCTCAAATGCACGACCTCTCTGGCATGATTATAGCTACTTGAATGTTAAATTCAATCCGAACAGTCTATATGGTAAAAGGGATTCTCAAGCTCCCGCACCGTGTCAGGGTGACAGTCCACAAGGGAGATAATAAATTATCTATTAATATTTTTAAAATAAAAATATAGTCTGCATGCAGTATATTGCAAAACCCCATACAAATATTGATAACATACATACATATAAGTATATAAGAATTACGGAAAACTACGTACATATGTACAAAATGACCATAGGATCGCAATAAATCAATATCTACAAATACAACAACCCGTCACTATGAAACATTAACCATGCTAGTTTGGATCATTCTTCATCAGATGAAAAATTGTTACCACCAACTCCATTGTTCTCGTAAATGTTGTGACAATTATCGCCACACAAACAAGCTTCAATACAACATAATTCAGCTGCTTTACAGAACACCGAAGTGCACAATTTTAGGATTTGAAACCCGACTTGACCATTTTCGTGATTTATTTAGGCATTGGTTCAAGCGTCATGAGTATAGTAATCCATCATCACTTTTTCTTCACCCTTAAACATCTGGAATTGATTTTGCAGGATTAGCTGCAACGAAGATAACCAAATTGAAGTAAAACTTCTCGCTTGAAGTGCTGCAAAAGAGCGTTCTGGGTTGGGTCTGAAACTCGCACTGTGCCCCCTTTTTGCAAATAGTTTATACCGCATTTGGTTTCAACTTGCACTTGTTGGAAATTCGTTGTAAATACGCAGGACATACTGTTCCAAATCATCTTAGATCTCATCTAAGGGAAGTGTAAACAGCTCGGTCGAGAGAAGAAAATGTCGATAGATTTTAATTTGAACAGTTCTCAAGGTCTGACATTTCTTTGTTTTACAAGGCAACTTATTGAATCGCAACCAGTAATAGCATGGGTAGCAGACAGAGCTTTACACAAGTTTAGTTCAAGCGAACCTGAAATTGATATGGGTTGGTAACTTCGCCCACCTTACAGATGCAAGCAAATCTAAACAAACACCAAAATATCAAACGAAAAGTGAACAAGGAGAACGAGAACATCTGTGTCAGGAGAATGAGCAATAATGAGCTGAAATCCAGATGCAGCAGCAGCTGAAGCATCAAATATCATTCGTGTATTCCCTTCTTCACTATCACTGCTAGACAAATCTATGTTAGAGGCACCTTTGGCATCAGCTCTAAGAATAGCCGCAGCCTAAAAAAGAACACGAATTTTGACATTAATTCGGTTAGCAACCCTCTGCTTGAAAAGTACAGTGGAAATAAGCGCTTCAGTTGCTGTATTTTCCATGAATATGACGCTATGGCTACTACTAGTCTGTGCTATCTCCATAATGACTTTTTAGCTTTTATATTAGTCGACGAGATGGATAACCTGGACAATCGACACCATCTAATGAAAATATTGTTTATATTTATCGAGAAGCTTTTGAAGTTCAAACACCTCGCCTTCGTGGAATAATGGTTGGTCAATTTTAGAATCTAATTTGTAAAATGCTTCTTGGTATAGATCGACGCTGGAGATATTTGTCACAAGATTTCGATTTGATGTTTCTCTGATACCTATGCTTGGTGACATTTGCAGTGGTACTGAGCACCAACAGCAACCAAATCAGATCCATCCGATAAGGACACAATCGCCGCATTATTCGACACTTGCCAATACGTTTTTCAAAGCAACTGGTTTGTATCTTTACTTATGGGGTCTCTATTTCTAGCCACAATGCCGGAATTGGTACTGAATGAACACATAGACTTCCAGTCAAAGTTTGCAGCAGAAGATGGAGTAGAAGGACCATTAGATATATTTGGCTTTCGTCCAAGCGAGTCCGATGACGATATATTGCTCGTACACTTTGCAAATTACCAGATCAAAACAAAACAGAACAAAATTGGCAATTACAAAAAAACAATAAAAAGGAAGAAAATGAGTTGCTTCGACTCAATAAAAAACAAGGTTAAACAGAACCTAGCAAAATGAGTTACTTCGCCACAAACTGCGCACTACATTGTCATTAAGAAATAACAAATCAAAGCTATGATCATTAAATAAATTAATGCATAAAAAATATATATATTTCGATCAACATTTTATTCTATAAGATACGACATAGTTCCAAAATCCTACACCTATCCGATCATTCATGTATGGTCATTCAACTCCCATACGATCTGTAACTCTGGGGGACCTATGGCTCATCCAATCTTCCTTGGCTCTCCCGTCTATTCAGGCGTGCTTACTTTTTTATGTAGGGGTTACTTAGCAACATTTGGTAGACTAAAAAATTGCAGCTGACCGTAAACCCTATTCTGAATTTCACAGAAGCAGCTTCGAAATATGATGACAGAAGCTGAAATGACAGGAAAACGATTACATAAAGATGGTATAATCATTTCATTGATAAATTATCAATTCTCAATGAACCTGGAATAGACTATTCGATGCTTTATATATGTTGTTGTAAATGGAATATTTGTATTTCTCGTATAATATACATCAATTTCAACGGAAAAATGACGAATCAAAATGAAAATCAATGTAATAGGGCATTTATCTAGATATACTCCATAAATGTTTTAATGACTCAAGGTCTTCAAACAACACTTTCGCAGACCAAAAAATCGATTTATATCGATTGTTTATGTCGAAACTTTTTGGCTCATCAGATTATCAAATGTGATTAACTTATTACATTTCAGATGTTTAAAACATTTTATGATGACCTTAATGACAAAATGTTTAAAACTGACGTCATCACTTCACCAGCCGAAAGAATCTTTCTGCATGGGAAATCGTTAAATCACCTGGTGGAATGTTAAAATATAAGTATTTTGGTAAGCGAATACCTAAAATAATTGCTGTTATACCTTTGAGTACAGCGACCCATCTTAAAAAATCTTCGGTCCTGGGACTAGATGTAAAAAATATATTTCAAGTGAAAACAGATCGATAACTCATGTAATTTTTAACATACAATCTTATCGGTATTTATATAATAGAAGTAAAGAAATAGACGCAACAAGATCAATATAAAAGGAAACGTTTTCGTATGAAGAACAAAAAGACATATATATATATATATATATATTTATATATATATATATATATATATATATATATACTTTTTGTATTTTTCATATTTGGTGGTATTTTTATATTCAAGGTCTTTAAGTTATTTAAAGTATGTATCAGGGTAATTAATTGAAAAAAATGTGTTTTGTAATAGAACGAGTGGTAAAAATGCATCTTGACTATCCTTTTTTTCTTACGACGAGCTTTCATTCAATTATTTACTCTGAAATGTGTCCCGTTTTGTATATCGATATTGTTTTTGTCCTTATTTTTCTCTTTCGTCGGGCTACTTAATGACAAATTGTTGTAGGCAGACACTGCCCGATTTTACTTTTTTCTCATTGACCGCTCCCGTCATGTGTTCTTTCAATGACATATTTTAGCTGCGATCGATGTTGCTCAACTTTTTTATTTCATCTTGTAACCCTGGTGCTTTCAGCTTGATAACCCTTAGCATCGCCCAAGTTGACACTCTATGGCGGGTGGGAGCAAGGGAGTTACCTTGATATATTTTTGTCAAGAATACCGCTTTTGTGCACGCTAGGGGCCTTTTTGGTCTCGCTTGTGTTGGTGAATATTGTTCCCATCTTGTTGAAGACCCTCAGGCGACATCAAGGTGTAGACAGGAATAAAAGACCCGTCCTTGATAAACTGGAATTTTTTACGTATCGTGTGCATTTTGTCATATGTACATGCACGCCATATCCCTTCATTTTTCTTAATTAACTATTACATACATGTACCTGAAAGTGAAATCTGAGTTTTGAATTTGACGCCAGAAAAATACGTAATGATCTGGATTTCCAATCATTATTTCATTTTTGCAGTGCAAATAGATTTTTATTGATTGTTTAAATTACTCATTATATTATGATTTCAGATATTTTGGCAGAAAATAGAACAGTCACAGGTAATATTTATATTTCCTATATTCATTTTTATTTGTCTGAACAATGAGAGAATGTTTGAAGCCAGAAAAATCATTTAGGTTCACACCGAACATTAAGGTTAACCTGACCTTGTGATTGGCAAACGAGAACTATCATTTATAGCTCAAAGGCTCAGTTTGAGCTATTACCAACATGTGATATAATGTCCGTCATCCGTCCAACCGCTAGATAGTTTTTTTCAGATATTATTATCTCATTTGAAACATAAGCAAATCCAAACAGACTGTACAGGAATAATTTTAGCGAGGTCAACTTTTTAAAAATGTTCCTTTTGGTCTGATCCGATAAAGACAAAGCCTCTGCCGGAGAACATGATTTCACTTTGCAGGTTAGGTTTAACATTGCCTATGCGTTATCATTTTTATCATCTCTGATAAACCACTGCAAGTAATGCAAGTAATTGCTAAATTTTACAGGAATTATGATGGTAAGGACATTTTTCTTTTTTTTTTAATTTCGACTTTGCAAAACACGACCAACTCAACGGAACATGGTGATTATTTTGGTCAGTTCCGACAAAAACATGACCGCACAGAACATAGTGTAAATTGGAAAATATTTTTCGAAGATCTGCACTGAAACTACCACAGCGAATGGCTAAAGTGTACAGGAATGATGTATAGAAATCTTTCTCAAAAACTTTGACGCCAGTGCGAAACATAGTTAATCATAAACCCTATCTGGAAAAAAATATCCTTTTTGATCTTTTGCTCTGAAAAAACATTTTAGAAAATTTACGTACAATGACTTGAATGGTGTATCAAATGTCCTTTACAATGATAACTCATTTCATTCAGAATCATCAAAGTCATGACCACCGTCACATATTATATACTACTTAACAAAAGAAACGATACACAGTAAATTATGTAAATATTTTTGTATTTCGCAATTAAAAGTTTTTTTATTTTAGTGTATTCATATATTCAACGCAAAAAAGCATTTGTTTCTTCCATTTTTAAATCAATTCCGAAACGGATACGATGGAAATCAGGAATGGTTGTTTCCCGCCCCCCCTCCCCCGATGATCGAGTTTGCTCTACTGATGCATGATTTTAAACTTTTGATGTCAATAATTGGGACACTTCATCATGTTAACAATTTGCCATCGTCAAAATTTGAAAACAATGTCTCATTTCAATGCTCCGTTTAATACAAAATCAACGTGGACAGTTACTTAACGCGGTCACACCGTCGATCCTAATTTTTCCCTCGAAATTAATTGTTTAGTGAAAAGAACAACAAACTAAATGACTACTGATTAATCTAAAGCAAACATACTCATCAAATGATAAATCACGTGATAGCAAGTTCCGTTAGACGTCGCAACGTGAAGATCGCATAACACGCGTTTAACGCTTATGAGAACGGTAGTTGAAAATTGAAAATAGACCTGTGGAAATCATTGTCGACAAAGCAACAAAAGTTTGAAGTCAGCCATTTCGAAAATTTGATGGTTTGGTAAAAAAAAAATGCTGGTACACTCACTATTTACGACTGTTAGCAGAAATTCCGGCTTATGACCTTGACCTTGACCGGAGATGGTTCAAAAATTGTAAGAGAGATTTTTTTGTCATAATGTTAACTCTTACGTGCAGAAAATACGTTTTGGCTACGAGTTATCTTTTTTTTGCTAAAAAGTAAAATATTATTTTTTTACAAAATCAGTGTATCGTTAGTATATAGTTTGACATTGGACCCAGGAATAATATCTTCATTTTATCTTAAATAGGAAGGTAAGCGATACAGTCTCAGTTCCTGAGACTTTTTTTTTGGTTAGCCTTTTTATTGTTCTTGTTGTTCTATACCTGCGTCTGAATTCAATTCTTATGCATTTTCGAGACGATATAAAGACGCCCTACCCTTTTGTCTGAAATCAGTGGTAACGAAAACAAATTTAGGTACTTCATTGGCATTGTTGTGACTATGTGATAAGGCTTTACACCTTATTCGGAACTCATTATATCATTTCAAAGCTCTGTCCTTGGTTGATTTTGTCTATACATTTAGATCATTTGTAATTTGTTCTCTATCAGTTTTTGGACATCTTTGAGATTTTAGTCTTCCAAAGATTTAGATTTTATTTGCACGAAAAGACAAGATGTCGAATGCGCATATGCAAAAAAAAATCACAGTAACTTCGGTATTTAGTAATTTGTTACCACTGGGGCGATGCATCTGCTGGTAGACTGTTAGTCCCCAAGGGTATACATTAGCCCAGTAGTCAGTGCTACGGTGCTGATCCGAAAGCCGATTCTATTTGAAACCTTGCAGTATTTATTTGTTTTTTTTTTAATTTTGTTTAAAACAAAAGAGCATCTCCCTCATGCAAAGCCATGTTCTTAACCGATTTGTCCTTACATTTAGATCACATTGGGTATTTCTTCTCTATCAGTTTTTGAACATCTTTGAGTTGTTTGTCTTCCAAAGGTTTAAATTTTATCTACACTGAAGAGACATAGGTTGTCGAAATGTGCGTATGCAGAACATAAATTCACAGTAACTTCGCTATTTATTTATTCATTAATATGCGGTTATCATATCATTGATTTTAGGCCTGAAATCTCCTAACATTAGGGTTAAATAGTTTAAAAATCAATTGTTTGACAGGAAGAACGATCAACAAAATCTTTACTAGATTTGACCTCCGATTTGGATATTTTTGGCAATGAGAACCTATTTTTGACCAGATTTTGATTATTGCTTTCCATATTATTCGATTCGTATTGTGCTGATGAGAGTTAACTCCTTGACACTTATGACAACATAACGAAATTTACTGTTTATTATGCAACTTAAATGGTGAATAAAAGGATATGGAGTAAATGCACATGAGACAAAGTCTCTACAATTACATGGTAAAAAACAATCAAAGGAACAACGCTTTTATTGTTGTTCTTCATCTTGAAGTCACCAACTTAAGTATTTTTGTATTCTGAAGTACAAATATAATTCAAGAAAATATGAGTGAAAACTAACATTTATATGTACACTACTGTTCATGTCGATTGCGACAAAACCTTTTAGCCATAAACTGAGTTAAAACCAATTTCAAAGTCAATTTTACGAGAGATACTGACATCGGACACTTGTGCGGTATTTACTGATCTACCATATTTTGTATCGTTTTGTTTCTCGATAGTCTTCAGATCAGTATCAATGGATTATCGTAACCCTTGATACCGAATCTTGGGATTTTGGCGTCCTATTTACCTATACTTTGATTGGGACCATTTATTGACTCTATATACTGGTTAACATCAGCTTAGGAAACTACTTTAGAAAACACATTGTGAGGAGCTTCAAAAATGTGGATTTTTTACAGAAGTAACAGGTATGTTTGTATAGAAAATGACGCCACATATGTAATAATTAAGACATGTAAGCAAAAACCTTTTATTATCGATAAATTAATGTTTAATGGACATTTTACTCGTTTTGTATTGTCTGGGGATACAAAAAATATACCCCTCCCCAGGAAAAATGATAAAAATGAAGAATTTTTTGCTTTAATTACTCTTAGATATTCATCTTTGGTAGTTTGATGTACTTTTTGTACCAAACTTATCACTTCTGATACAAGGTTAAAATATAACACCATTTAAGTCCGAAGATTTTTATTTTTCATTTCAAAATTTCTGAAAAATGGGAATTTTCGGGATTTTTAATATTTTCCGTATTTCGACTTTTGAATGAACTCATAAAAAATCTGATTTTGCCTATGTATTAATGTGTTATGATTCGTAACCAATAAATGCAAAAATATACCGAAGTTGCATATCCAAACATTTTGTTTTAATCTTCTTTTAGGTTCACAAATATCGAAATAAGTAATCCTACCCTATGAAAATAATGGAAAAAGTCTAAATAGCATATTTTTAATGCTGAACTATAATGCTTTATTTCACCATAAATGTCATACAGAAGACTTATTTAGTAGAATTTAACTGTCAAAATGAGATATATTTCGTCTTTCTATGCAAAATTCTGAACAAAATGGGAATTTTCAGCTTTCCAGAGTTTCCCCTGATTTGCTGTTGAGATGTAGATTTCTTAAGAATTTATATAAAGCCTTAAAATATGGATGTTATATCGAACAGGCAGGTGTGACCTTCAATCGGAATACCTTTTTTAAACGTTGAGACAAACTTGAAATTTTCAGAATTTCAAATAGTTCACAATTTTTACTTTCTGACTTTTTGATCATTCAAATTTTGAATATATTATCTATCTAATAAATGCCAATGTTATAATGATATATGATATATTAGCAACAAATTGTGTGATAAAAGTATAGTTTAGTGTCAGATTTATTGTGGGTTCACAAATGCCAAACTCACTTTCGTAGATTGCAAACATATTACCCCTTCCCATAAGTATTCGACGGACTTTCATTTCATTCTATTGAAAAGCTTAAACATTATATTAAGGTCAAATTACATCATTTTCAAACACAAAAATACACAGAAATGCGCGTGGTATTTGGGCAGTTTTTCAACAGTTCAACTTTGAATTTGGTAAATTTCTGAAATGCTGGATGTAACTTATATTCACGAAAATTGCCCAAAATATTCAGTTTTAGCCATTATATTTTGGCGTTAAAATTACATATTAAATATGTACATATCAAATGTAGCTTTTGCAATGAAAGTAAAATATTGAAATGTTTTGTACATATATTTGTAAAGACAGGCATATTTTTTTTCAGATTTTTAAGTAAAATCTTCTTGGGGTAGGGGTAAGATTTTCGGTATTTAGAGTCGCATTGAACACTCCTGGATTTTCTAAATAAGTGTTTTAAGATACCTAATGCATTAGTTAGAACAGATTAATCCACAGACTTGCCATATATAACAATTTAAAGGTGAATTTTGGACAAAGCTGACATGCTGAAAGTTTCCATTTTTCATCAATTTTGGACAAAAAATAGAGTTTTAGCTGACAAGTTGGAACTAAAATACTAAAATTATGATAAAATTCATGTAACTGTGTTATTTGCAACGCCGATTTCAGTGTTTCTGTTAATTTATCCAAACGTAGACAAACAAAAATGAAAATTGCAGCTAAATCTTGTTGGGGTAGTGGTAAGATATACGGTATTTAATATCACATTATCAATCCTTGCTTTTCTAATACATCGGCAAGCGAATATCGAAGGACAATGTTTTAAAACAACCTTTTTTATCGCTTAGAACAATTAATTTGCACATCTGCAGATTTAAGTTATAGATTTGACATATATTGCGATTTAACAGAGACCTTTGGACAAATCTGAAAAGTTTATATACCAATTCATAATGGCATCCATGCGACATTGTCATATATAAAACACCTTTCGCCTGTTCTGGTTATTTTCATGCGAAGATGGACAAAAAATTGACAATTTTACGAAAAATTGTTGGGATAGGGGTAAGATTTTAGGTATTCAGAGTCACATTAAACAATCCTTGATTTTCTAAACAATCTTTGAAGACAACAGATGTAACACCTAGAACAATTAATTGGCATATCCGCAGATATAACGTCCAGATTTGGCATATGTATCGATTTACCAGTGAAATTTTTGACAAATCTGAAATTTAATGAAAATCACCTTCATCATCAATTTCGGGCAAATATTGAGTTTAATTCAACAAATGGCTGTTAAAATACCAAAATCATTATACAATTCATGCAACATTGCCATATACAACACACATTTTGTGTGTTCTAGTTATTTTTATGCGAACATAGACAATAAATTGACATTTTTAGCGTAAATTTCTTGGGGTAGGGGAAAGTGTTACGGATCTATGATATCTATATAACCCCAAATATGACCATTATTTGTAATAGTTAGTAAAGCAAATATAACTAGATTTGCAATTAAAAGCAATAACTGATGTCGCCCCTGATAGCCAATTTGAAAATTACATCTTGTTCGAAGCACCAGAATCTATCTAGAAATCAGTTTTGGTTGAAATCAGACAAAGTTGAAATTTTGACTTAACGTGGCGGCCATGTCGGAAATGGCGGCCATTTCGATTTTTTTTTCAGTGCACGAGCATCAACTAATGGTGATCCAACTTTACGCCAAAAATTAATGAATTCTGTTAAGGCATGTTTGAGATTTTATGATATGCATTGAAATCCAAAAAAATTCAAATGTTGACGTAACTTGGCCGCCATCTTAGAAATGGCAGCCATTTTAATTTTTTTTTGTTGATGTACAACTTCATAAGATGATCCATCTTTGTACCAAACATGAATGAATTCTGTCTAGGCTACATTGAGAACTTGCGTGGACAAAAAGAGGTGGAAGAAAGAAACAACAATAATAACTAGATTTGCAATTGCATGCAATAGCTGATGTCGCCCCAGACGTCCAAGTCGACAATTCAATCTTGTTTGTAGAGTCAATATCTACCTAAAAATCAATTTTCGTTGAAATCGGACAATGTACAAATTTTGACGTATTTTGCCAGCCATCTTGAATATGGCGGATGTTTTGCAAAATTTTTTTGCATGAAATCCTTCCTCTCATCTTATTTAACAATAATAGAAAATATGAATAAATTCTGCCATTCAGTTCCCGATTTTTTGAATCCTCAATATTTTGACGTAAAATGGCGGCCATCTTGAAAATGGCAGCCATTTTGAAAATTTTTGTTAGTGCATGCACATCTTCTCATGGTGGTTCAACTTTGTATCAAATATGAATGAATTCTGTACAGGCAATCTTTGAGAAAATAGCCATACAAAAATCATTGGAAGAAAATAAAAGAGAAAAGCATCAACAATACTTGATTTGCAATTGCGATCAATAGCTGATGTCGCCCCTGACAGCCTATTCGATAATTACATGTTGTTTGCAGTGTCAAAATCTACCTAAAACTCAATTAACGTTGAAATCTGATAAAGTTGAAATTTGGATGTATTTTGGAGGCTATCCTGGAAATGGCGGCCATTTTGAAAATAAAAGTATTAAAACACACATCTTCAAATGGTGATCCAGATTTGAGACAAGTTTCATGAAGTTCTGATCATGCATCACTGAGTAATTTCATGGACAACATTTGGCTGGAATAATAATAAAAACTAGATTTGCAATTGCAAGCAATAGCTGATGTCGCTCCTGGCAGCCAATTCGATGCTTCCATCTTGTTCGCAGCCTCAAAATCTACCTATAAATCAATTTTCGTTGAAATCCGACAAAGTTGAAATTTTGACGTATTTTTTCGGCCATCTTGGAAATTGCGGCCATTTTGAAAATAAAAATATTAAAACGCACATCTTCAAATGGTGATCCAACTTTGTGCCAAGTTTTATTGAGTTCTGATCATGCGTCACTGGGTAATTTCATGGACAACTTTTGGCTGGAATAATAAAGAATAATAATAATAATTAAAAGGTCAATTGTTCAAAGAACAATTGCAAGGTCTTTCACCAGTTTTCACCATGACTATATGGTTTGGTTTGATTCTGATGTCTATTTTGGTCAAAAATGTGATGTAAACAAAAGTTCTGACCTTTATTAGTCCTTTACTCAATGGTTGGTAAGAACTTTTTCGAAAAATTAGCTTGTTACTAAGGACATGAAAGTCACTTCCGGTTGGCAATGTCATTTATTTCCTCTTTACAACTTTACAAAACTTTTTGCATATGGTTGCTAAGGACTTTTATGGCAAATGACGCTGTTGCTAAGGACATTGACCTTTGACCTTGACCCCATTTTGTCAGCAATATTAAACTGAACATTTTATCTTCTTCTAGTTTCTTTGTATCTTTAATAGTTTTTGAGATAAAATAAAAAAAAAACCTAAAATCGGACCTCGAAAAATGATTTTTGGGCCCTGGGTCCAAAACCAATGGTCCAATTATTTTGAACCCAATGTACCAAATGTAGATCTTATCAAGACTAACATTTTCTTAAATACATTTAATCAACTATCTATTACGGTTACCGAGTTTATCCAATAACAAGGTTCAAGGTCAAAGGTCAGTTCACAATTCACCTTTGATCTTGACATCATTTTAAAGGTCAAGTCTTGTCATGAACAATGGTGCAAGTTTTAGGTCTCTAATGCTTATTGTTTATGAGTATTTAGCATTAATGGAAACTCAAAAATTTTCAAAGGGCAATAACTCATATACAAAGTCGTCGAATCTCTTCGGACAAAATGTAACAAAGCTGCGTCTTGTAAAGATGATCATTTTCCCCATTACATCGTTTCAGCCATCTTTTACAGTTTCCGAGTTTATCCACTAACAAGGTGTAAGGTCAAAGGTCAAGGTCAAAGTCGATCTTTGACCTTGACATCATTTTGAAGCCTAAATGTAGTCATGATCAATGGTGCAAGTTTCAGGTCTCTACGACTAACGGTTTCCGAGTTATTTGCATAAAACCGATTTACCGAAACGCGTCAATGGCTATAACTCAAAAACGGTTCACCGCAGTGTTTCGCGCCTTTTGAATCAAATGTAGATGTCAATGAGGGGAACATTTTTGCAATATATTGTTTTCAGAAATTTTTTATCGTTTCCGAGTAATCGCGAAAACAAAATTTCATACGGCCGCCATTTTAAAAATGGCGGACGAAAAAAAAAATGACCCCAGACTTTAATTAAGACCATAAAAAGCTACCTGGAAACCAAATTTCATCAAAATCCGACAACTTTGAGAAATTTGCATATTTAGGGGTCAAAAACGCGTAACCGGGGTCGCGACCCAAAACATTTTTTTTGCGTGATAAATCATCCTGAGGATGAATCGAACATTTACCCCCATCCAGAATTTTGATATCGGTTACGGTTTATGAGGAGATCTGCTAACAAGATAAACCGTGTTCGGGGAGATAACTCTGTTGCTAAAAATCAATTTTGTTCGCAGGGTGAATTTTGAGCTCCCAGTCCAGAACCGAACTATCACACTAAGTTTGGTTACGAGATGTCGCGTAGTTTTTTGTCAACGGGTTACGGAAGAAAAGAATAATAATAATAATTTAAAAGTCAATTGTTCAGAGAACAATTGCAAGGTCTTTCACCAGTTTTCACCATGATTACATGATTTTGTTGTCTATTTCAGTTCAAAAAGTTATGTAAACAAAAGTTCTGATCTTTATTAGTCTTTTGCTCAGCCGTTGCTAAGGACTTTTTCGAAAATTTAGCTCGTTGCAAAGGACAGGAAAGTCACTTCCGGTTGCCAATGTCATTTATTAACTCTTTACAACATTACAAAACTTTTTGCATATGGTTGCTAAGGACTTTTATGGCAAATGACGTTGTTGCTAAGGACCTTTACCTTTGACCTTGACTCCATGTTGACGGCTATATTGAACTGAATATTTTACCTTCTTATAGTTTCTTTGTATCTTTAATAGTTTTTGAGATATAGGCAAAAAACTCTAAAATTGGACCTCGAAAAATGATTTTTGGGCCATAGGTCCAAAATGAATCGTTCAATTTTTTTCGACCCAAGTGTCAAATGTAGACCTCAATGAGACAAACATTTTCTCATATACATTTGATCATCTATCTCTTACGAGTTAAAGCGATAACAAGGCAAAGTCATCGGTGACCTTGACCGGTGAACTTTGACCTTGACATTTTTAGATGGCCATATATCACTTATTAACAATGGTGAAGGTTTCAGGTCTTTACGACTTATCGTTTGGGAGTATTAAGCATTAACGGAAACTCAAAATCTTTCAAAGGGCAATAACTCATATAAAGAGTCATCGAATCTCTTCGGACCAGGTGTAACAAAGTTGCGTCTCATGACAATGAACATTTTTCTCATTACATGTTTTCAGCCATCTATTGCAGTTTACGAGTTAAAGCGATAATAAGGCCTAAGGTCATCAGTGACCTTGACCGTTGACCTTTCACCTTGACATTTTTAGATGGCCATATATCACTTATTAACAATGGTGAAGGTTTCAGGTCTTTACGACTAATCGTTTTGGAGTATTAAGCATTAACGGAAACTCAAAATCTTTCAAAGGGCAATAACTCATATAAAAAATCGTCGAATCTCTTCAGACCAAATGTAACAAAGTTGCGTCTCATGACAATACACATTTTTCTCATTACATGGCTTCAGCCATCTATTACGGTTTACGAGTTAAAGCGATAATAAGGCCTAAGGTCATAAGTGACCTTGACCCTTGACCTTTGACCTTGACATTTTTAGATGGCCATATATCACTTATTAACAATGGTGAAGGTTTCAGGTCTTTACGACTTATCGTTTTGGAGTATTAAGCATTAACGGAAACTCAAAATCTTTCAAAGGGCAATAACTCATATGAAGTCGTCGAATTTCTTCGGACCAAATGTAACAAAGTTGCGTCTTGTAAAGATGAACATTTTTCCCATTACATCTTTTCAGCCATCTTTTACAGTTTCCAAGTTTATCCGCTAACAAGGTGTAAGGCCAAGGGTCAAGGTCAAAGTTAACCTTTCACATTGACATCATTTTCAAGCCTAAATGTAGTCATGATCAATGGTGCAAGTTTCAGGTCTCTACGACTAACAGTTTACGAGTTATTTGCATAAAACCGATTTACCGAAAAGCGTCAAGGGCAATAACTCAAAAACGGTTCACCGCAGTGTTTCGCGCCTTTTGAATCAAATGTAGATCTCAATGAGAGGAACATTTTTGCAATATATTGTTTTCAGAAATTTTTTATCGTTTCCGAGATATCGCAAAAACAAAATTTCATATGGCCGCCATTTTGAAAATGGCGGACGAAAAAAATTTTTGACCCCGGATTTGTAATCAGGACCATGAAAGCTACCTGGAAGCCAAATTTCATCAAAATCCGACAGCGTTGAAACATTTGCATATTTATGGGTCAAAAACGCATAACCGGGGTCGCGACCCAAAACATTTTTTTTGCGTGATAATTGATCCTGAGGATGAATCAAACATTTTCCCCAATCCAGAATTTTGATATCGGTTACGGTTATGAGGAGATCTGCTAACAAGATAAACCGTAATCGGGGAGATAACTCTGTTGCTAAAAATAGATTTTGTTCGCAGGGTGAGTTTTGATCTCCCAGTCCAGAACCGAACTATCACCCTAAGTTTGGTTACGATATGTCGCGAATTTTTTTGTCAGCGGGTTACGGAAGAAAAAGAATAATAATTAAAAAGTCAATTGTTCAGAAAACAATTGCAAGGTCTTTCACCAGTTTTCACCATGATTACATGTTTGAGTTTGATTTTGTTGTCTATTTCCGTTCAAAATGTGGTGTAAACAAAAGTTCTGATCTTTATAAGTCTTTTGCTGAATGGTTGCTAAGGACTTTTCGAGAAATTAGCTTGTTGCTAAGGACATGAAAGTCACTTCCGGTTGGCAATGTCATTTATTTCCTTTTTACAACATTACAAAACTTTTTGCATATGGTTGGTAAGGACTTTTATGGCAAATAACGTTATTGCTAAGGAGCATGACCTTTGACCTTGACCCAATTTTGTCGACCATATTGAGCTGAACATTTTACTTTTTTAAAGTTTCTTTGTATCTTTAATAGTTTTTGAGATATAGGCAAAAAACTCTAAAATCGGACCTCGAAAAATGGTTTTTGGGCCATAAGTCCAAAATGAATGGTCCAATTATTTTGGACCCCGGTGTCAAATGCAGACCTCAATGAAACAAACATTTTCTCAAATACATTTGATCATCTATCTCTTACAGTTTGCAAGTTAAAGCGATAATAAGGCAAAATGTCATCGGTGACCTTTACCGATGACCTTTGACCTTGACATTTTTAGATGGCTATATATCACTTATTAACAATGGTGAAGGTTGCAGGTCTTTACGACTTATCGTTTCGGAGTATTAAGCATTAAGGAAAGCTCAAAATCTTTCAAAGGGCAATAACCCATATAAAGAGTCGTCAAATCTCTTTGGACCAAATGTAACAAAGTTGCGTCTCATGACAATGAACATTTTTCTCATTACATGTTTTCAGCCATCTATTACGGTTTACGAAGTAAAGTGATAATAAGGCCTAAGGTCATCTGTGACCTTGACCGTTGACCTTTGAAATTGACATTTTTAGATGGCCATATATCACTTATTAACAATGGTGAAGGTTTCAGGTCTTTACGACTTATCATTTGGGAGTATTAAGCATTAACGGAAACTCAAAATCTTTCAAAGGGCAATAATCTCATATAAAGTGTCGTCGATTCTCTTCGGACCAATGTAACAAAGTTGCATCTCGTGACAATGAACATTTTTCCCATAACATGTTTTCATCCATCTATTACGGTTTAAGAGTTAAAGCGATAACAAGGCCTAAGGTCATCGGTGACTTTGACCGTTGATCTTTGACCTTGACATTTTTAGATGGCCACATATCACTTATTAACAACGGTGAAGGTTTCAGGTCTTTACGACTTATCGTTTTGGAGTATTAAGCATTAACGGAAACTCAAAATCTTTCAAAGGGCAATAACTCATATGAAAAGTCGTCGAATCTCTTCGGACCAAATGTAACAAAGTTGCGTCTTGTAAAGATGAACATTTTTCAAATTACATCTTTTCAGCCATCTTTTACAGTTTCCGAGTTTATCCGCTAACAAGGTGTAAGGTCAAAGCTCAAGGTCGAAGTTAACCTTGACCTTGACATTATTTTCAAGTCTAAATGTAATCATGATCAATGGGGCAAGTTTCAGGTCTCTACGACCAACGGTTTCCGAGTTATTTGCATAAAACCGATTTACTGAAACGCGTCAAGGGCAATAAATCAAAAACGGTTCATCGCAGTCTTTCGTGCCTTTGAATCAAATGTAGATCTCAATGAGAGGAACATTTTTGCAATATATTGTTTTCAGAAATTTTTTATCGTTTCCGAGATATCGCGAAAACAAAATTTCATATGGCCGCCATTTTGAAAATGGCGGACGAAAAAAATTTTTGACCCCGGATTTGTAATCAGGACCATTAAAGCTACCTGGAAACCAAATTTCAGTAAAATCCGACAACTTTGAAAAATTTAGGGGTCAGAAACGCGTAACCGGGGTCGCGACCCAAAAAAAAATGTTTGCGTGATAAATCATCCTGAGGATGAATGCAACATTTTCCTCCATTCAGAATTTTGATATCGGTTACGGTTTCGGAGGAGATCTGCTAACAAGGTTTTTTGGTGTCGGGCAGATAACTCCGTTACTAAAAATAGATTTTGTTCGCAGGGTCAGTCACGAGGTCCCATTTTGAAACCGAACTACCTCAACAAGTTTCATAATGAGATGTCGCTTAGTTCAGATGTAACGGGGTTACGGACTAAAAAGAATAATAATTAAAAAGACAATTTGTCAGAGAACAATTGCAAGGTCTTTCCCAGTCAATGTTGTGTTTAGTGTTATGTTTTGTCATGTCACATGTTTAAAATCATCTTGATGAGATGCGTATTGTCTCCAATATATTAGAGTAGCCATTTCTAATCGTTTTAAAGATTTTACGTTAAATCAAACGAAAAAATTGGCAATGCCTTGACCTTTGACCTTGATGACCTTTGACCTTGGGATCAAATTGAAGGTCTCTTCTTACTGATTAATTTGATATGTTACATGACCATACTATCTGTAAAGGTTTAAAAGTTATACACAAAAAACCTGTTTCCGAAACATGTCAAGGGCAATAACTCTTCAGGGAGTCATCGGAGAGGTTCGGTCTAATGAAACAAATGTAGCCCTTGACATGGTGAACATTTTTGCTGATATAATTATTCAGCTATCTATTACGGTTATTGAGTTTATATGCTAACAAGGTCAAAGGTCATGGTCAAAGGTCACCGATGACCTTCAACCTTGTACTCAAATTGAAGGTCTTTTCATGCTGATCACTTTAAATATATATGTTTACTATATTATCTGTTAGCGTTTAAAAGTTATTCGCAAAAACCGATTTACTGAAACGTGTCAAGGGCAATAACTCAAAAACGGTTTGTCGCAGAGTTTTCGTTCAATTGATTTAAATGTAGATCTCAATGAGGGGAACATTTTTGCAATATAATGTTTTTATCAATTTTTTATCGTTTCCGAGATATAGCGAGAACAAAATTTCAAATGGCGGCCGAAAAATGTTTTTGACCCCCTTTTTGTAATCAGGGTCATCAGAGCTACCTGGAAACCAAATTTCATCAAAATCCAACAACTTTGAAAAATTTGCATATTTAGGGGTCAGAAACGCGTAACTGGGGTCGCGACCCCAAAATTTTTTTTTGCATGATAAATCATCCTGAGGTTGAATGAAACATTTTCCCCACCTCAGATTTTTGATATCGGTTACGGTTTCTGAGTCTATCTGCTAACAACAAAAAGAGGGGTCGGGGAGATAACTCTGTTACTAAAAATAGATTTCGTCCGTACCCTAAATTCGAAAGAGAATTTTCAACTTCCAGTTAGTATGCGAAGTTTCGTAATGATACGTCAAAAGGTTTCCCGTACAGAGACCTTACGGGATAATAATAATAATAATAATAATAATAATTAAAAAGTCAATTGTTCAGAGAACAATTGCAAGGTCTTTCACCAGTTTTCGTCATGATTACATGTTATTATTTTGATTTTATTGTCAATCCTTTTCGAAAATATGATGTAAACAAGAGTTTTGAACGTTTTCAACTACATTTAATCACCTATCTCTTACCTTTTTTGGTGATTTAACTGAAAAATCCCCAAAATTGGCTATGACCTTGATTTCTGACATTGATGACCTCTGACCTTGTGCTCAAAATGAAGGTCTCTTCTTACTGATTAATTTGATATGTTACTTGACTATACTATCTGTTACAATTTAGAACTTCTATGTGAAAACGCGTCAAGAGCAATAACTCTCTAGGGAGTCATCGGAGAGCTTCGGTCCAAATGAAACAAATATAGCCCTTGACATGCTGAACATTTTTGCTGATATACTTTTTCAGCCATCTTTTATGGTTTCTGAGTTTATCCCCTAACAAGGTCAGAGGTCAAGGTCAAAGGTCACCGATGACCTTCAACCTGGTACTCAAATTGAAGGTCTTTTTTTACTGATCACTTTAAACATATATGTTTAGTATATTATCTGTAAGCGTTTAAAAGTTATTCGCGAAAAACTGATTTACCAAAACGCGTCAAGGGCTATAACTCAAAAACGGTGCATCGCACAGTTTTCGTTCTATTGAATTAAATATAGATCTCAATAAGACAAGTATTTTTGCAATATAATGTTTTCAGAAATTTTTTAGCGTTTCCGAGATATCGCGATAAGAAAATTTCAAATGGCGGCCATTTTGAAAATGGCGGACGAAAAAAAATTTTTGGCCCCAGATTTGTAATCAGGACCATGAAAGCTACCTGGAAACCAAATTTGGTAGAAATCCGAAAACTTTGAGAAATTTGCATATTTAGGGGTCAAAAACGCGTAACCGGGGTCGCGACCCAAAAAAAATTTTTGCATGATTAATCATATTGAGGATGAGTCGAACATTTTCCCCCATTCAGAATTTTGATATCGGTTACGGTTTCTGAGGAGATCTGCTAACAAGGTAAATCGTATCCGGGGAGATAACTCCATTACTAAAAATAGACCGATATGCTTGCCTGAGTCTTGAGGTCCCGCAGTAATGTCGATTCATCACACCAAGAGTCAAAATGATATGTCGTTTAGTTTTTTTACAGCGGTGCGACGGAAGAAAAAGAATAAAAAAAAATAATAATAATCCGAAGAATAACAATAAGGTCTTTCACTGTGGTGAAAGACCTTTAGTTAATAATAATCAGAAGAATTACTATAAGGTCTTTCCGACTGGAGTCGGGAAAGACCTTAATAATAATAATAATAATAATCAGAAGAATTACAATAAGGTCTTTCACTGTGGTGAAAGACCTTAATAATCTTAAGAATTACAAGAAAGTCTTTCACTGTGGTGAAAAACCTTAATAATAATTAAAAGGACAATTGTTCAGAGAACAATTGCAAGGTCTTTCCCCGTCAATGTTATGTTTTGTTACGTCTTATGTTTAAATTTTTCTTGATGAGATGCAAATTGTGTCCAATATATTTAATTTTCTTTTTCTAACAGTTTTAACTTTTTATAATAAAAAGGCAAATAAATGACTATGACCTTGACCAGTGACTTTGATGACCTTTGACCTGGAGCTCAAATTGTAGGTTACAAAACAGGAAAACAGCAAACACCTACACTCTTCTTACTGATTAATATGATATGTTACATGACCATTCTATCTGTAACCATTTAAATGTTGTACGCAAAAAAGACTTTCCGAAGCGCATCAAGGTCAATAACTCTTCTGGGAGTCATCGGAGAGGTTCAGTCCAAATGAGACAAATGTAGCCCTTGACATGATGAACATTTTTGCTGATATAATTTTTCACCAATCTATTACGCTTTTTGAGTTTATATGCTAAAAAGGTCAAAGGTCACCGATGACCTTCAATCTGGTACTCAAATTGAAGGTCTTTTTATACTGATCACTTTAAACATATATGTTAACTATATTATTTGTAAGCGTTTAAAAGTTATTCGCAAAAAACCGATTTGTGGAAACGTGTCAAGGGCTATAACTCAAAAACGGTTCGTGGCACAGTTTTCGTTCTTTTGTATCAAATGTATATCTCAATGAGGGGAACATTTTTGCAATATAATGTTTTAATAAATTTTTTATCGTTTCCGAGATATTGGGAAAACAAAATTTCAAATAGCCGCCATTTTGAAAATGGCGGACGAAAATTTTTTTTTTGACCTTTTATTTGTAATAAGGACCATAATAGCTACCTAGAAACCAAATTTGGTGGAAATCCGATAACTTTGAGAAATTTGCATATTTAGGGGTCAAAAACGCGTAACCGGGGTCGGGACCCCCAAAAAAATTTTGCATGATAATTCATCCTGAGGATGAATGCAACATTTTCCTCACCTCAGATTTTTGATATCGATTACGGTTTATGAGGAGATCTGATAACAAGCAAAACAGTGTTAGGGGAGATAACTCCCTTCGCGAAAAGTGTTCGATTAAACAGGGTCAGTTTTAAATGCAGAATCACTTAACAATATCATATACCAAAAATCTTTCCGACATCTCGCGAAATGACTATACACGGAATGATCGAAGAACGGCGGAAGAATAAAAAAAAAATAATCAGAATAAAAACTAAAGGCTTTCCACTTGGAAAGTGGAAAGACCTAATAATCTTAAGAATTACAAGAAGGTCTTTCACTGTGGTGAAAGACCTTAATAATAATAAGAAACAAAGGAATAACGATATGTCGTCCCGACTACGTCTGGGAGACATAATAATAAGAAACGGAGGAATAACAATATGTCGTCCCGACTACGTCTGGGGCGATATTATAATCACAAGTGATAGCTGTGTTCGCTAGCGAAACACAAAAGTCTCCTAATCGAAATCCCATATCGGATACCAAGGCATTAAGAAATTCCCTCTTGAAAAAAATTTGGGCAGGTCTTCCCCTTATAACTTCTGGTTTTATTTTTATAAAAACCAAATGCTATTTTGCCCATTACACCAAATTTCAGAGCCTTTCCAAAAAAAAAAAAAAAAAATGGCAGGGGTTCCTTTTACAATTTATGTAATACAAATTTTTCAAAATTTCGTTTTTACCAAGATACTAAAATACTCAATTTTTCAACAAAAGATATAAAGATAAGCTTTTTCTGGTTCTGTTTCCATGGCAACCAAATGCTCTTTTGTCCATTATAATTAATTTCAGACCCTTTCCAAAAAAAAAAAAAGAAAAAAAAAATGGGCAGGGGTTCCCCTTAATACCTATGTAATATATATTTCTCAAAATTCCTTTTTTTATCAGAAAACCCAATTTTCAAAAAAAAATTAAAAAAAAATGAGGTTCTTGTTTTGTTTCCATGGCATCCAAATGCTGTTATGTCATTATGCATAATTTCAGACCCTTTTCCCAAAAAATATCGGGCATGGGTTCCCCTCAATACCTATGTAATACATATTTCTCAAATTCCTTTTAAAAAAATACAAATTTCAAAAAAGTAAGTTTCTGGTTTTTTCAATTAACCAAATACTCTTTTGACCATTACATCTAATTTCAGTCCACTTCCAAAACAAAAAAAGGGGGGGGCAGGGGTTCCCCTTATAAGCTATGATATACATATTTCTAAAAATTCTTTCCTTTTTATCAGAAAACCTCATTTTTCAAAAAAAATAAATAAAATAAGTTTCTGGTTTTGTATCCATGGCAACCAAATGCTCTTTATCCTGTACAGCCAAATTCAGACCTCTTTCCAAAGAAAATTTTGGCAGGGGTTCCCCTTATAACCTATGTAATTTATATTTCTCAAAATTCCCTCTTTTTATCAGAAAACCCAATTTTTCAAAAAATAAGTTTCTGGTTTTGTTACCATGGCAACTAAATGCCCTTTTGTTATAACACACAATTTCAGACCCTTTCCAAAAAATGGGCAGGGGTTCCCCTTATAACTTTTGTAATACATATTTCTCAAAATTCTTTCTTTTTTATCAGAAAAACAGATTTAAAAAAATGAATATCTTGTTTTGTTTCTATGACAACCAAAGCTCTTTGTTCATTACAACCAATTTCAGACCTCTTTCCAAAGAAAAGGACAAGGTGCGATAAGGAGTTGATTTGGTCCATGATTCCAGTGAATTTCTAAGTTACCCCTCAAGATTATCTTTCACGTTCATTTCAAAGTTGAAATATCATTTCTAGAAAAAATACAAAAGTTAGAACCAATGACGTCACAAAAGGTACAGTTCTGACGTCATGAAAAGGTTACTTTTGAGCATTTTCGTAGAAATAAACCGAATATTTTCGAACAGTTTTCCTAACCGGAAATATTGAGCACATTCAAGAACCAATTTGATGATTTACCAACTTACTGGTACACATGAACTGAACCTCTCATATAAATATTTTTGTAGTTCTTGCATGTGCTCTATATTTCCTATGCAGAAAAAGGTGTCAAAATTGGTCATATTTGTCATTTTTTCGACAAAATCTTCAATTTGTCCCTTCTTCTACACTCAGTAATGATACAGCAATGTTTGAGAAATGTTACTATTTACTGAAAAACCATACCCATAGAATATTGCTATGAGAAAATTCTATGAATTCAACCAAATTTATTTTTCAGGCCAAATAAGGCCCTTACTGCCCCTACTCCTTTGAGCAGGGGTTCCCCTTATTACCTATGTAATACACATTTCTCAAAACTCCCTTTTTTATCAGAAAACCTGATTTTTCATAAAAATAATTTTCTGGTTTTGTTTCTGTGGCAACCAAATACTCTTTGTCCAATTCACCGAATTCCCAAAGAAAATTTGGGCAGGCGTTCCCCTTATAACCTTTGTAATATACATTGCTCAAAATTCCTCCTTTTTATCAGAAAAATCTGATTTAAAAAAAAAATAAGGTTCTGGATTTGTTTCCATGTCAACCTAATGCTCCTTTGTTATTACACACAATTTCAGACACTTTCCCCCCAAAAAAATGGGCAAGGGTCCCCCTTAATACCTATGTGATACATATTACTCAAAATTCCTTCTTTTTATCATAAAACCCTATTTCAAAAAAATAGAAAAATTTCTGGTTTTGTTTCCATGACAACCATGCTCTTTTACATAAAAGCCAATTTCAGACCTCCTTCCAAAAAATTGGATAGGGGTTACCATTATAATATATATAATATGTATTGCTGTAATCAAAATATAATCATTAGCAAAAACTACTATTTTCTCAAAATTTCCATTATTTGGTTCAGTTTCCAGAACAACCGAAATTGTTTTGAAATATCCAATGCTGTAAAACCTTTTCTTACATTACAAACACCTTTCCTTTGAAGTTTCACGTAGCTAGTATTGAAAGTTTTTGAGATACTGTGAGAAATAAGTTGAAAAATATCACAAATTTCATTTTCCCATAGGGTAAACATTGGCTACCCCACCCCTTTTTGAGCCCTCCAAATGTACCCTTAATGAACCTTCCTTGGAAAAACTTTTGTTTAAGACACAACTAGATATATGGGGCCAACATCCTACACAGTTTTTTTAATTTCTAGGTCCAATAGTCACTGAAATCTGGTTCGGACAATTTCATGGAGACGGGAAGAAAGAAAGAAATCGGAATAATAATAAGAAAAGCAACAAAAACAATAAGTCTCCCAACTTCGTTTGGGAGACTTAATAATAATAAATAATAAAGAAACGGACAAAAAACAATATGTCGTCCCGGCTACGTCAGGGGCGACATAATAAGCTTTCATTTGATGCCTACATTAAATGATATTTGTTTACTGAGGATAATATTAGGCAAAAGAAAGACAAAAGCTAATCAAAAATGAAAATATTCAAAGATCCATTTACTGGGAAAAAGAAGGGAAACGGAGGGAAGAGACAACAACCCAAAGGAGAGTAAAAACAATTCAAAGTCACTTTGTCTATTTGGAAATACATCTTTAGTCATCAAAATGTGTTAACATCATGTTAACATGTTTTACATTCAAGAAAATAGATTGAAAAACTAGGGAAAATTTTTCAGAATTTGGAAATGATATACCCTTCAGGTTCTATAGATCATTAAACTTACGCAATTTGAATTTTTTTTTCAATATTTCACAGGGGTATGGGTACGATTTATGGAGATATGGAACCTACTGGGCACAGCAATTGTAAAAAAATGGCTTGTTGTAAAGCTCATACAATAAACAATCGTTTGATATATCGTTTGCATAAATGGGAAGCAATTGCGCAGCATTTTGAAGCAACTGAAAGAAAAACTTGGATCCTGTTTCAACAGTGCGTGCATGTAATGCTCGTGTCAACATATTTTATTATTGAAAATGATTGAGTTGCGAAGTGGGTATTCTCCAGCCAATGAACTAATTGTTCCTCAGTATAATGAGCAATTGATTATGTTTGTTGATTGTAGGCACACACGGAAATGTAAATTAGACACAAAACTTGCACAAAGATGTCACATGACAAATTGATAAATTGAAGCTAACTTGTAGAGTTAGATTTTACAGTTACATTGTAATCGGCTATTGAAATGCATTTGTTTATTTTTTATTACACTTATTCCACATCAGGTACAAATACATGCATCTGTAAAAATGAGCAGGCAATTCTCTCACCAAAGGCCACTACTTCTCAAAAAGGGTGACCTCATAAGGGCGAGGCTACTGACAGTTTAGGACATTTTGTTCTTGATGCGGACTTTATCGCGGCCAGTATGAAGTGAGCCCGTTAGATGAGCTTGATCCGTTACGCCGCATAAAAGTCCGTATCAAAAACAAAATGTAATATTTTAAGTTTATCCTTGATTCACAAATTATTAAGAGAACTTTATAATGTATTGAGATAAGCCGACGTTTTAATTTAGCATGGTTAATCTGCTGTTTATTGCAATAATTTATATCCATTCTTCATTCAACGCATTATGCGTATGAACACGAAAAATAGTACAAAACGTGACGCCAGCATAGCAATCCACACGTGACGCCTTCACAGTGAACGAATATTTTCGTGAAAGTTTCCAGTTTGGTGATACTAAGATTATCAGTCTCTGCTGATTCACGGAAATGCATACAAATTACAGATAATCTAATTTATTACACGTATCAGCTTAATTGATTGTTAGACTCAAATATCGATATACTCCCCTTCGAAATCTTTAATAATAAAGATAAATTATAACAATCTTTATACAGCTACATAAACTGCAAGCTATCCTAACAACAGATAAAACCTAACATAAAGGAACCTGTAAAGGTCAAATTTGCAAGACTTGTCAATAAAATGTAATCAGAAGTAAATACAATATTCAATTAGGGACTTATGCTTAACAATGAAAGGAAATGGCTTCTTGTTTTGTAAAAAAATAAACTATTTTTCTGGCATTCGGTATAAATATTGCCCACATCTCCCGATTTACTTACCAAAAGTTAAGATACATGGATGTGACGTTGGTCAACATTTTGCATCTAAATTCCACTCAAACCGTGATAAGGGTTGGTTTTGAACTTACTATGAGGTAGAATTGTTTGGTGTTTTTAGGAAGGATTCATGGTGACTTTAAGATGCTTTATCCTTCCATGTATTTATAGGGTTTATGTCTCATGTACATTTACTCCATATCAGATTATTTGTTCATTTACGGTGGAGTTTGTCTCTCTTACAGTGTGAAGTAAAAATATTCCACTTGCTTGAGGTGTATTCTTTTCACTTTGTACTTTTTTATGTGAACATTTGTCATATTAATGCACTATCAAAATGAAACATTTGGATTCTTTCTCTGTACAAATTGAACTCTATTGCTGGCCTTCTGTACATTCATTGCCCACATCTCCCGATTTCACTTGCTAAGTTTTCTTACAATCAATACGACAAGTGCCATGCGATCGTTTATATGTTGGATATATATTGGCCCCTTTGTCTGGCAACGAATGACAGTGTTTATAAGTGTCTTTTATATTCGTTGATGACTCTGCATCCATGACCAAAAGTCTAGATACACGGACGCGGCGTTGTTTTACATTTAGGAAGTGAATTTCGCTCCAGCCGGTGGTAGGTGCTGTCTTGAACTTACTATGAAGTAGAAGTGTTTGCTTTTTGTTGGAGGCCTCAAATTGACTTTAAGATGAAGAACTGCAGTGAAAACGTTGTTCCATTTCCTTTATCTCACAAAAAGCAATGAAGGGATAAGGATTTAATGCACATGAGACAAAGTCTCTACAAATATATAGTAAAAAGCAATGGAACAACGCTTTTATTGTTGAAATCACCATGAGGCCTTCAACAATGATTTTTGCCCATACCTCATTGTAAGTTCAAGACGGCCCCTAGCGCTTGTTTGAGCGGAATTCATTGCTAGATTTCGAGCAACGCTACATCCACGTTTATTCTGGCCATAGATGCGGGATTGTTAACAAGCATTAAGGAAACTGGCAAATGTTCTTACAATAACTGCCCCAATGTTTTATAGGGATTATGTCCCATTAACATTTACTCCATATCCCTTTAATTGTTCATGGAGTAAATGCACATGCCAGAAAGTCTCAACAAATACCCGGTAAAACAAACAAACAAAAAAAAAACAGAACAACGCTTTTAGTCAACGCAAGAAACGATACACAGCGCATTTTGAATATATATGTTTTATATTTAGCAGTTTATAGCTTCTGTTCTACTATATTAGTGCATTTGATGTAAAAAAGCATTTGTTTAGTTCATTTTCAAATTGATTCCAAGACTGATACGATGAAAATCTGGACTTTAATGTGTGCGCCCTTTGTTCGAGTTTTCCGTTAATTGATGCAATATTTAATTTATTCGATGCAAAAATTACGTGAACCGCATCAGGTAAACAAACAATTTGCCATCCGAAAAAGTAGAAAACAATATGTTCTTTGGGTTCAAAGCTCAATCAAAAAACAACTTGGCACAGCCAGAGCGTCAATGTCAATTTCCAGAATCGATTCGAATGTCATGGTAAAAATGGTAAAATTTCATACAACTTCACATAATCAAACTCTTCTCTGTATTTATAATCATGATAAATTTAAAGGGACTAATGGATATCTTGTGCATCTTGTTTCAAATTTTTGAAACAAATAAATAACTGTACCAACCTTTTATTAATTTTATCAATTATTTTTTTTTAATGCAGACATAATAAGCAAATAGTTTTTGACATTGAGGTCCATTTGGCTGTTTGTGTACCTGTCTTTCACTCTCAATATAATTTATGGACCGAAGTGAAGCTGAGGTTCATGTTTTATTTTAAAAGTGAGAGACAGGCCTCTGAACTGTCATCTTACGCAAAGTGACATAAACTATTTGTTATATTATGCTAATTTTTCTTGTAAGTATGAAGCTTCTTCTTTTTATTATTGATAGGTTTGTCTTTTGTTTATATTCTATTTTTGTTTGTTTTGTTTTTGTTTGTTTGTTTTGTTTGTGTGTGATCAGTTACATAAAAGCAGTATATGGATATTTTCTTCATTAGTGATAATTATCTTAAGAAACTAAGAAGCAGGGCGAAGCGGGATTGTTATAAACTACTCAACAGAAGAAACGATACGCATATTTTATCAAAAACGATATTCGACTTTCAAGCAAAAAAACCATTGCTCGCAGATAAAATGTACTTTTGGACGTAAGAATTAACATAAGGCCAAAAATGTCTTACAAGTTGTGAACCATCTCTGGCCACGGTCAAGGTCACTATCCGGGATTTCTCTCTGCAGACGTAAATACTTAATATGTCCACATTTTTCACCAAACCATCACATTTTCGAACCGACTGATTTCAAACCTCTCTTGCTATGTCGACAATGATTCCGTAGGCCTATTTTCCGTTTCCAACTACCGTTGAATAAAAAGTGGACCTGCTGTCACGTGATATATGATTTGATGAGCACATTTGCTCTGGATTAATCGATATGTATACGTTTGTTCTTCTTTTTATATAACAACGAATTACGAGAGTAATAATCAAGATCGACGGTCTAAACGCGCTAAGCGATTGTGCACGTTGATTTGATTGAACGGGGCTCCGAATTGAGATATTGTTTTTTATTTTTATAAGATGAAAAATTGTAAAACGTATTGACATCAACCAATTAAAATTGTCCGTCTGTTAACGATGAACGTTTATACACTACATTAATGCACTGCAAGAAAAGCCTAGAATTGTGGAATACAAAGCAAAAAATCCAAAAAATCCAAAATTAACTGTGTATAATTTCTTTTGTAGAGTAGTATATATGTGTTATTTACTACACACTGTAAATGGCAATAATTTCTTTTGTAGAGTAGTATATATGTGTTATTGACTCCACACTGTAAATGGCATTGATTGCTTTTGTAGAATAGTATTTATGTGTTATTCACTCCACACTGTAAATGGTAATGATTTTTTTGGTAGAGTAGTAGATATGTGTTTTTCACTCCACGCTGTAAATGGCAATGATTTCTTTTGTAGAGTAGTATATATGTGTTATTCATTCCACACTGTAAGTGGCAATAATTTCTTTTGTAGAGTAGTATATGTGTTATTGACTCCACATTGTAAATGGCAATGATTTCTTTTGTAGAGTAAGATACATGTGTTATTCACTCCACACTGTAAATGGCAATGATTTCTTTTGTAGAGTAGTATATATGTGTTATTCACTCCACACTGTAAATGGCAATGATTTCTTTTGTAGAGTAGTATATATGATTTATTGGGTTCTAGTGCTGCTGATGAAGAATTAATTTCCGAAATGGCAATACAGCTTATTAAAATTATTGCAGTTGGAGTTAACATATGTGTAATGGTCTCATGTTCATTTACTCCATATCCTTTCGTAAAAAATTATTCACTCCACACTGTAAATGGCAATGAATTTTTTGTAGAGTAGTACTTATTTGTTATTCACTCACTTCCAAATGTTAAGATTTGATCTGCACTGAAGAGACATAAGTTGTCGCAATGCGCATATGCAGAAAGTAAATTCACCAGCCCAGTAGTCAGTACTCCGGTGCCGATTATTTTTGGAACCTTACAATACCTAAATTTTTGTAAATTTTGTTGAAAACTAAGGAGTATCTCTCTCATGCAAAGCTCTGTCCTTAGGTAACTTTGGCTTTATATTTAGGTCATATTGGTAAGTTGTTCTCTATCAGTTTTTGCATATCTTTGAGTTTATGGTCTTCCAAACGTTTAGATTTTATCTGCACTGAAGAGACATAAGTTGTCGAAATGCGCATAATCAGAAAGTAAGGTCACAGTAACTTCAGTATTTAGTTATCCACACTGTAAATGGCAATGACATAATGCTAATGAAAGCGCCTTTTATTTCAGGTGATCTAGAATACATAATAACAATTCGATTGTTATTTCAACGCTCAGTTTTAATGGACAACGTCGTCATGAAAACAAGAATATATTCTTGACAAAAGTTTGTTGTTTGTTAATCCGGCCAAATGATATATAGAATAGTATAAAATGGCTCCAAATGTAGGGACTACATTTGTTCTAGCTTATTAGATTGAAATTATAAAAATAGAACTAAATTTGATAAAATTATCGATATGTAAATACGATCAACCCTCTCACAAGCTCAAAAGAAAGTTTCTAGAACATTATAAAGCTTGTGAGTGAATATTCCACATTTAAACACAGATAACCCCTCGAAATTTACTTTTACTCAATTGTAGATTTTACGAACTTTATGACTTGCAACCTCAAAATATGGTATCTACTTTAATATTTTTAGTTAAACAAATAATAGTTAATAGACAAAACATATTCATTAAATCATAAACATTGTCGGCAAACTGGCATTTTGGGATTACATTATATTACAATAGACGAATTTCCAATTTCGTTTTATGAATGAATTACCCCGATTGACCTGGGGTCCATAACATTGTGACGTCCCAAAATTTATATTGTGACGTCAAATTTTTCCAGGAAAATTCACAAATTTGAAACTCGTCTATTGACAGAATCATCCTCGTGTTTAGTTATATAATAAACATCCATCACTGACAGTTGTTCTTATTTCTATGTCAGAGTACCATTTTTCATTTTTATGTTCTTTTCAGTCAAAAGACAGACATGTCATATACTAGTCATCAACTTAGATAAAAATTGGCCACATGTTACTTGTTGTTTTTTTTTTTTTCACAGTGACTGGAGAGTGTGAGATTTGAACAAATCCGAGATGTATTTGAATTTTTAGTTTGTTTTTATTTGTAGACACAAGAATAGGTCCTCCTGATCACAGAATTAGTATTGGAAAACCACTATATACTGCTAACATTAAAGGAGGTGGTAATGCATTTAAGACAGGAAACTGGTTAATTAACAGGCCCGGTGGATTGTTTTGTACGTTGCTTCTATAATGTTTTTTTTTTATTCTCTGTACTCATTCAATAATTGAAAAAAGTTAGTCTATCTCAAATTTTCTTTGAGCTCTACCCTTAGTTCTTGTTCGTGACTGATTAATATAAAAAATACAATTAATATACCTTCGTGAAGCGGGAGGTATATAGTATTCATGGTGTCCGTCCTTTTAGTCCTTCCCTCCTTCCACCTTTCCGTATGTCTTTATGTTCCTAAAGTTGGTATCCACTACTCCTCCTCTAATACTGATTGGAATTTTACCAATCTTATGTAGGAGCTTAATTACATATAGTAGATGTGCAGTATAATTTTTGTTTTCCAATAATATGTTTTCCAGATTTTTGGCATGTCTTGTAGTTTAACATTTTAGCTCATTGCAAAACCTGTGGTAACCACCTGGTATCGACTTCTCCTCAAAAACCACTGATAATTCATGAAACTCACAAGTTTAATTACATATGTTAGATGTACACTACCTTTTTTGTTTTCCAGTAATTCTTTTTTTCAGGCTTTTGACATGTTTTGGGCTTTGTCAGTCAAGCTCAATGCAAACCATACGTATGATATGGTGACCACCTGGTATCCACTGCTACTCTTAAACCACTGATTGGAACTTGTGTAGGGGCTTAACTACATTTTGCAGATGGGCACTTTCCTTTTTCCAATAATTCCTTTTTTCCAGATGTATTATACCCCGACAAATAGGAGGAATATAGTGTTCAAGGTGTCCGTCCGTCCTTCCACCCTTCCTTTTTTTTCTTCTGTACGTCCGTCTTTCAATATCCAAAATCTGGTATCCACTACTCCTCTTCAACTACTGATTGGAATTTCACTAAACTTATGTAGGAGCTTAATTACATATTGTAAATGTGCACTACATTTTTTATTTTCTTGTATTGTTTTTTCTCAGATTTTTGACATGTTTTGGAATTTGTCATTTTAGCTCAATGGAAACCCTATGCTGACAACCTGGTATCCACTACTCCTTACTGACTGGGATTTCATTAAACTTATGTCGTAGGTTAATTACACATCGGAGATGTGCATTTTGCGTTTGTTTTCCAATATTTTTTTTCCAAATTTTTGACATGTTTTGGACTTTGTCAGTCTAGCTCAATGCAAAACCATATGCATGATATGATGACCAACTAGTATTCACTACTCCTCTTAAAGCACTGATAAGAATTTCATGAAACTGATGAAGTAGCTTAATTACACATTGGAGATGTGCACTTCGCTCTTTGTTTCCCAATAATATGTTTTTTTCCAGAATTTTGACATGTTTTGGACTTCGTCATTTTAGCTCAACGATAACCCTATGGTGACCACATGGTATCTTCTTCTCCTCCTAAACCACTGTTTAGGATTTCATAAAACTTATGTAGTAGCGTAATTACATATTGGAGATGTGCACTATGCTTTTTGTTTTTTAATACTATATTTTCCCCAGAATTTTGAAATGATTTGGACTTCGTCATTTTAGCTCAATGTAAACCCTATGGTGACCACCTGGTATCCACTATAATACCTCTTAAATCACTGATTATGATTTCATGAAACTTATTTAGTAGATTAATTACACATTGGAAATGTGCACTTCACTTTTTGTTTTCCACTAATATGTTTGTCCCAGATTTTTGACATGTTTTGGACTTTGTCATATAGCTCAATGCAAACCATAGTTTGACCACCTGGTATCCACTAATCCTCCTTTACCACTGATTTGAATTTCATGAAACTTATGCTAGACCTAAAAGCATATTAAAGTTTAGTACGCTTTTTGTTTTCCAAAATTCTATTTTAGATTTTTGACATGTTTTGGACTTTATCATTTAGCTCGATACCAAAGGTTGTTTCCACTACTCCTCAGGAAACTCATGGAATTCATGAAACTTATGCAGGAGCTTATTAACAAATTGTAGACGTCAAATATGCATTTTCCAACAATACTTTTTTCTGATTTTAAAGAAAATTTAGGAATATTTTTCGAAGGTAACATAACAGCGCAACACTATTTTAAAGAGCCGACATCGATTACAAATTATTTGCATTCAACTATTTATTACGCATGTTTGTGAAATCATAAAAAAAAAAAAAAAAATCTTAAAAGGTACACAACGGGCCAAGAAAGAGGTGACTACGAAATTGAGGACAATTTGATTATTTTCTAAAAGATGTACACATAAATAACTTGAATACCAAAGTAAACTAGAGTTACTGTGGCTTATTGGGCCATGGATATCCCCGCCCCCACCCCTTTATGAATTTTCTTAAATATCTGGAGAAAATGAATTTATTAATACATGGTGCACATCTACAATATATAATTAATGTCCTGCATAAGTTTCATGAAATTCCAATCATTGATTTAAGAGATGTAGTGGATACCAGGTGGTCACCAGATACTTTGTATTGAGCCAAAATGACAAAGTCCAAAATATGCCAAAAATCTGTTAAAACGGGAATTATTGGTAAACACAGCGCATGGTGCACATCTACAATATGGTTTTAAGCTACTGCATAAGTTTCATGAAATTATAATCAGTGGTTTAAGAGGAGAATGGAATACCAGGTGGTCATCTTTTGGTTCGCATTGAGCTAAAATTACAAAGTTTAAAACATCTAAAAATCTGGAAAAAAAGGAATTTTTGGAAAACAAAATGCATAGTACACATCTACAATATGTAATTAAGCTCCTGCATAAGTTGCATGAAATTCCATTTAGCGATTTAGGAGGACTAGTGGATACCAGGTGGTCACCATAAGGTTTGCATGTTGCACATCTACAATATGTAATTAAGCTCCAAAACATCTAAAAAATCTGGAAAAAGGGAATTTTTGGAAAACAAAATGCACAGTACACATCTACAATATGTAATTAAGCTCCTGCATAAGTTTCATGGAATTCCAATCAGTGGTTTAGGAGGACTAATGGATACCAGCATTTGGGTAGAGAAACACGAACGGACGGAAGGAAGGACAGACGAACGGACTCCATGAACACTATATACCTCCCGCAAAGCGGGGGTATAATAAATAGTAGATTTAAAAGTTTCATCGGTTAAGAATTTTCAATCGTCCTGGTGAAAAGAAAAGTTCACGAATTTTTGTATAAATGTGATTGTGATGCAGAAACAAAATGCAGTATTCTTTTTTGTCAATATGGTTTTGATATTTTGCCTAATGTCAGATAGCATGGAACATATAAATCAAATATTATTTATTTATAGCTCCTGATGCTACCACAGAAATTATGAAGTTCCCATGGATGCAAGTGGACCTTCAAGAGACATTCTATGTGTCCTTTATCATAGAGTATTTAAGTAAGAACGAATCTAAAACTAACTGTACGAATTTAAGAAAAAAAATTATGTTGCAAGTAATTATCAGTGTATAGATAGAATTTACCATCGCAATAAGAAATACACTAATCATATTGACATGTGCATTCACCACAGTGTTAACTCTTTCTAATGCACATTTGTTCAATTCAGAAATCCCAAAATATATAACTACTTCTTGAAGATAGTGAAGAAAGCTATGTTAAAATACAAAATCTCAAATCATCATTTTATATCAAAATATTATATTTGAATTCAACTTATTAAAGCCTATTCTTCACATAAAGAGACCAGTTTTTTTTAATTTTTTTTCAATTTATAGATGATAAAAAAATAGTAACTGTAATTTACAAAATAACCATTGTTTATTCTTTATCAGAGATTTATGTTCGCCTTTTAGATATAATAAAAATATCTTAAAAACTATAAAAAATAAAAATAAAAAAAAACACGCAAAGTTCCCATTTTCTCTGAATATTTTCATACGAAAAAGAGAGGAAATTGGGTAAATGTCAAGAGGTTTCACCTCATATCCAAGTTAAAACCACCCATAACAAAGCATCTAGGGGTCACCGTGCGGTCGTCAACACATTGAGGAACCTCACACAATATAGCAGGCCCTAAATGGCCCTGAAAAGGGTAAAGAAGTGAATTAATCAATGGAAACAACTTTATTTAACTTCCCATAAAACCCGCACTGTTATTTGTGAAATATGGGAGTCTCTGATTATTTTGGTGTTTAAAAACGATATGCCATTTCACTTTTATGCAAATTTTAAGCTTTTTAAGCTGAATAAAATGATGTATATTGTGTTGACTATTTATCGCAAAGGCTAACATGTTTGCATTTTCTGAGACTCTTGTTAGTCTAGAATGTTAAACAGAATACTTTCTAATAGCTTTGATAAAATGAAACGTTATTCAATCAACATTTTTCATGTTATATATCAATTTCCTGAAGTACTTAGATCTCTAAGTCAAAACAGCAGATATTCTGAAAAAAAAGGAATTGCCTTTTTTTGCATTCAATTTCGAACAGATCGGCCAAAACGAAACCCCTTTAAAATTTAAATCTACTTAAATTGTCTTCTGCATGTCAGCTGTAGTGAAATACACACTAGAATTTTCATTTCACTTGACTATTTTTATCATTTAGAGCCTAAATCTTTTAAATTTTCCCTTAATTGTAGATGAAGGTTGCCAAGTGTGACATTTCTGATACTATAATAAGTCTGAAACTTTTTTCACCTACTTTTTTCCTAACATATCATAAATTATTATTACAGTGACAATAGTTAGATATGTTTTATGATTTTTTACAAACCTATAGTCAGAAAGTAGAAATAAGGAAAATATTTAAAAGTTTAAAATTCCGACAATTTCCATTTTTCCAAAAAAAATACTGGAATATAATATATTATATCCTAGTACTGTTGCAAGGTTAAATGTGACATTTCCTGTTTGCATTTGTAATGTATTCCATTGTTGATTTGGTTAAGCTGTACATGTGTACATTAAAATTGGGTTGTGCTAATTTCATAACTTTTCGCATAAAGACAACAATATGAAATATGATAAAAGTTTGACATCCAAATATCAAAATTATCTTATTCGTAGTGTTGTGAACAAAAGCTCCTTACCTCAATACAGCTTCAAAAATGATGATCATGTAAAAAGTAAGTTGACCCTTAAATTTTTGCGGACTGTATATATGATGAAAGCATGCTAATGTTTTACTTTCTTTAATAAAGAGTCATTTGATATATCGTGATATGTAATTTAAACAACAAAATATGGATAAAATTGAATATTTTGGGCGATTTTCGTGAAAAATTCGAATTTCCAGCATATTAGAATTTTACGAAATCACATTTTATTTGTAGGATAACTGTCCATAAACCACGCTCATTTGTGATATACGTTAGTCGTTGTGTATTTTCGTGTTTGCAAATGATATGTCACTTGGACCTTTATACAATGTTTAAGCTTTTCAAGCTGAATAAAATGAAGAAAACAAAATGTGTTGAATAATGTATGGTAAGGAGTAATACGTTTGTTATTTATGAGACTGTGGTTAGTCGAAAATGTTTAAAACCATTCTTTGTATTCGCTAAGATATAATGAAACGATATTTAATCAACATTTTCAAGTTATATATTTCTAATTTTCCAAATTTTTTCGGGGGAGCGATGCTTATTTTGACATTTCTGAACCTACATTATGTCTGAAACTAAAATGTGTACGCACCATTTGTAGCTAATACATCATTAATCATTATTAAATCAGCTCTTATTAAATATATTATTCAGATGTTACGATCTTAAAGTAAAAATGTCAAAATTGTGAAAAAATCTGAATTCAGAAGATTTCCATTTTGCAAGAATTTTATACCGAAAATCAAAATTTTGTGAATTTTAATGGTTTTATTTTCCAACATTGTATCACGTCTGGTAAGTAAGGCATAAAAGCTAGATCAAATGGCGAGGGTCGTTTATTTGAAAGGAGTTGACAGCTTAAAATCGTCATTTTCGCAATTTGTTGCCGGGGATATATACATTTTTTTGTATCCCCAGATAATAACAAGGGCGTAAAGTGCCCAAACTTGTGTTCACTGAAAAACATACAGATAGGTGCAGACGCAACGTTCCGAAAAGCGCACTTAAAGTGAACTTGAAGTTCACTTTTCAAGTGCATTTCGCGTTCTCTTAGCTGTCGCGAAGTTCACTCTTTTGGAATAGGTAACTATTCCATGACATGTATTATCGCGTTCACTAGTGAACTTCAAGTGCACTTGAAAGCTGTCGCGAGGATCACTACTTAAAACGAGGTTATCTTATATATCGAATTTTAGATCGAATTTTAAGCGATAGCCCATGGAATAAAAATATATTTCCACGTAGCGTTCTTTTGGATAAGCAAATGCGAAAAAAAAATACCAATGCAGTTATATAAAAAATATTGTTAAATATAAAACATGTCAGATAATATTTTCAAACTACGAAAATGAATATAGACGTGAATACTAAATCTTTACAAATGACCAGAATAATTCATTTTTCAAAAAAAAGTACTTATTATATCCTTTGAAGAAGTTTTATATGTTGTGATATAGCTTTCTGTAAATCTTTATATATATATATATATATATATATATATATATATATATATGTTTGAGAAATTTAGGTTTTCATAATGCGGTTTATACTAAATCTTTACAAATAACCAAAAGAATTCATTTTCTTAAATATTTTACTTTATCACATCTTTTCAAAGAAGTTTTATATAAAGTAATTTTGGGAAAAATACATGCAAAAATTGAAATAAGCACCAACATATAATATTTCCCACTTTTGGATTTTTGACAAAAGATGCATAAATTTGGTACCATGAGAAAGGAAAACAGCTAAAATGCAAAATATTTCAGTCTTATAAGGTGATTTTTGAAAAAAATACATATAAATGTTATGTCGCGACAATTGAAATAAGCACCGACATATAATATCTCCAACTTTTGAGTACATTTTTGACAAAAGATCTATAAATTTGGTATTGCCAGAAAGGAAAAAAGCTGAAATGCAAAATATTTCAATCTTATAAGGTGATTTTGGGAAAAATACATAGAAATGTTGTGTCGCAACAATTGAAATAAGCACCGACATATAATATGTCCAACTTTTGAGTACATTTTTGACAAAAGATGTATAAATTTGGTATTGCGAGAAAGGAAAAAAGCTGAAATGCAAAACATTTCAATCTTATAAGGTAATTTTTGGAAAAATACATATAATAAATTTGTCTCTCCTGCAGTGTGGAGTCCGTAAAACGATTCCCCGTGCAATAGATGTATGCTCTCTATATTTTTCAGTTATGGTGTACTTGTGCGTGAGAGAATTTCTCATATGGATATACTATTGATATTTTCAAATTTTGGCAATTATTTTTGTAATTTTCGAAATGTAATCCAGACCACCTGTTTTAAGTGCCCACAACTCACTATTTTATAACGCCAAGTTTTCTTACATTCGACTTGATGAGTGTCCTGTGTTTGTCTATATGTTGTAGTTGTCCACTAGCTTAAGACACTAGTGCTTTTGTCGGGCAAAGGATGACAGTGATTGTAAGAGCACTTTGCCAGTTTAATTGATGTTTGTTGACAATCCCGCACCCGTGACCAAGAAAGACATGGATGTAGCGTTGCTCGACAATTAGCAAAGAATTCCGCTTAAACCGGTGCTAGGGGTTCTGAACTTACTATGAGGTATGAGCAAAGCTTATTGTTGAAGGCCTCGTGGTGACCCCAAGATGAAGAACAACAATAAAAGCGTTGTTCCTTTGCTTGTTTTTTACCATGTATTTGTAGAGACTTTGTCTCATGTGCATTTACTCCATATCCTTTTATTCACCATATAAATGTTGTGTCGCGACAATTGAAATAAGCACCGACACGGATAATTTATCCCACTTCTGAGGTCATTTTTGATAAAAGATGAATAAATTTGGTATCGCGAGAAAGGAAAAAAGCCGAAATGCAAAATATTTCAATCTAATAACTAAAGGTAATTTTGGGAAAAATACATATAAATGTTGTGTCGCGACAATTGAAATTAGCACTGATATATAATATCTCCAACTTCTGAGGTCATTTTTGACAAAAGATGTAAAAATTTGGTATCGCTAGAAAGGAAAAAAGCTGAAATGCAAGATATTTCAATCTTATAAGGTAATTTTGGGAAAAAATACATATAAAAGATGTATAAATTTGGTATTGCGAGAAAGTTTTTTTTTAAATTACATATGAAAGCATGAACATAGGCCTCGATAAAATACCATTTTGTGAAAGATTTATGAAGAATATAATGTGACGAAAGCATGAAATGTATAAATAAAACAATGGAACGCTATAATTTATAATGGCATTTTGGTTTTAATTTAATTTATTATAAAAAAAATAATAGATCAAAAAGAGAATAAAGTCGTCGAGTTTTCAGACTTTTTGCTTAAAGCTAATTCCGTCTTATTAATATCACGTGTTTTGAACTGACCAATCGCTAAGAGCAATCCAAAGCTCTATCGTTTAAAAATTATAGAGATTAAAAATGAAACTTAGGTTAAAACGAAAATAGAAGAATGCGTCATGGTGTACTATAAAAGTGGCTCTATACTATCTATGTGTGCAGGTTATGTTTGTGTTAACATGTTTTATTTGCAAGAGAGAGGATATAGAAGGACTGAAAAAATCGGTCTGGTTCAGAAGTAGGGGTGGGGGTTGTGAACGGCAAGTGTTTCAAGCCCATGGACTTAAGTCTTTCAAAAACTTCTACCGAATCTTTAACACTAAAAAGTAGTTAATTGGCGCTGTATTCATTAAAAATTTTGCTAACATTGGTGACGAGATTCTTTATGGTAGTAATTGCACTGGTCAATAGAACTGAAATTTGTGGAGTTGAACATTTTTTGAGGTCGAAATAAAACGAAATTGTAAAGGATTTTTCATGTTTTTATGAAGTTTAGAAATCCAATACATAGTAGGAATGTGATTAGAAGTTGCTTTAAGTTCAGGTATAGCTATCATATAATCTTCAATTATTTAAGTTTCTGCCGATGTGGTAGCTTGGAATGTACTTGAATTGATAATTTCATTACGAAGCACCTCGATGTAATACTTGCGTCTAACAACGACCACATCCTTGGCTGCTTTATATGCCGGAACACATATATATTATTTTTCCAAATATTTCAACTTGCGTTTAATTTTTGAAATCGATCGCAGGAATGGTATTCTGCTGCTTCTAAAGAGTTTCAAAATGATTTCAATGGATATCAAACACTTCAATGCATTTGTTAATGAAAGTGAGTATCTAATGATCTTTTTATCCGCATTTTCTATTTTACACCACTTTATACAGAATCAGATAACGGTTTTTTTCAATGTCTTTACGGCACTCCTCCCAAATGATTTTTGATGGAGGACGATATTTGGGTTCTTTTTGAAGAAAAGATTTTACTTCTCGGCCCTGGACGATGTTGAGGTTCCCTGTAATAACATGACCACTAGGTCCATATCGAAACTTCGGGATTGCACAATTTCAGGTCAAGGGTGAAATCGATTTATGGCGAAATTTCTGGTAACAGATGAATAATTTAACGTAAGGCATTTGGTAGTGTTTTTGTAAGTGTAAGAAATAATGGGGGTTCAATATTATCAAAATAAGGAGGAATAAGTTGTATTATGTTTGACACTCTAAATGTATTCGATACATCAAACAGATCGATCCCTTTGTTGCTATACGGTAAATTAAGAAAATGTCTTTTATGGTCTTCGGGTTTATCAATTTAAGGATGCAGTTTGTGGTAACAAAATACACTGATTATTCCATGATTGCTTCATACACTGGACTATACTATGCTATAGTATTGCATTTTTCCAATAAAAGCAATAAATTTAGATCATATGACGAGGGTTATTTTGCTGAAAAGAATTGACATCCTAAAGTCGTCATTTTTGCAGTTTTTGCAGGGGGAGGGGTATATTTTTTGTATCCAAAATCATAAAAAAAGGCGTAAAGGGCAAAAACTTGTGTTCATTGTAAGGGAATTGATTAGGTTTAATTTGGATTAAACTTATAGTACATATAACTAAATATAAAAATGGAGCTTAAAAGATGACACTTAGGTTAAATCGAAATACAAGAATTGTTTGTGGTTCGTGGTGCACTATATGAGTGGCCCTCTACTGTCTGTGTGCAGATTATGTTCATGTGAACATGTTTTATTTGAAGAGAGGACATAGAAGGATTGAAAAAAGTTCCAAGTTGGGGAAAGGGGTGCAGGGAAAGTGTTTCCAGCCCACGGATTACTATACATTAGCCATATAAAAAATACTGTATAAATCTACCAGAAGCATCAGTGATATTTCTATGTAGCAAAATTGTTTGCCCCAATTTCAAGAATTTTGGGATTATGTTATACAGTAGAACTCCCGGGGATCGATCAGCAATAAATCGAACACTATGGATGCTTCGAACCCTTTTTGTGATTTCTTTGTTCACGTTTACACTTAGCTCGACCTCAATATTGTACAACCCTCTTGCGCGAACTGTTTTCATCGGTCCCTTGGGTTTTCGAGCCATCGAAATCCGACTGTAATAGAAAAAAAAAACGGCAATAGAATGCTGAAGGAGAAAAGGAATCGTTGATCACAAAAAATCAAAGTTTAAAGAGATTACAAAAACGGCAACAGAGAATAAAAAAATACTAGACAAATAGAAATAAAAACACGACATTAAGAACTTAAGCAAAAATGACAGAATGTTTAGTCAAATATAGAATAAAAATTTATCCAAATACATGAATTTTCAATCGAAAGCCAGATACAAAATAGTATTTTTTTTTTGAAGTTCTACCTTAAGACTATTAAGACTAGTCATATCAAATACTGATTTTTGTATTTGATACCTATACCAATGAAATTCTGAAAATGCATTGTATTACTCATTTTTATCGGCATCATTTATATAATTAGAGACAGAATCAAGTACTCATTTCTATTGTTGATTGTTTAGTATAACACAGTTATCCTATAAGGCATTTAGGACAATTTCTTTTCTTACTATTTTTGGATTATTGCTTTCCAAACGAATTGCTTCTTATGTCGCTGGTGAGGTTACTCCTTGAAACACTTGAACAGGATAACAAAATTTACTGTGTATTATGCAATTTTTGTATTTCTGAATTTTCAAGAATAGAAAATAAATGTCACCGATTCGTTTTGTTACTAAAGCGTCACAAAATGTCATATTTGTCAAATAGGAAAATGTTCAACATAAGTACAAACCCTTGCCATTTCGGTAATAATGGCTGAAATTGAAAACGGATTACTGTGTTATTCTCCAGGAAGCCTTTAAATTAAAAATCAAACTATGAGGAATTTGATAATTTTACTTCATTTTTATTACTTTCCTGAGCAAAATATAAGAATATTTATCTGTCTTTTCTATTGAATTTATGAAATTCTGCTATGAATTGATTCTCATAATTTCAGACCACAGAAAAAATAAGTCAACAAATTTATTAGAAAGAAGAACAATCGAATAAAAGAACAAATTTGTCTATTTCTCACACAGAAAAAAAGATCACGTCACAATAAAAGGAGTTGAACGTTTGAGTACCGATAATGGTTACCACGGCAATAATCTAAATAAAATCATTTATTTTGGTATGACGCAGTATTTGTAGACACCATCTTATTAATAAAGGTTAACGGAAAAAAATGTTTTTTTTTTCAAATTCTGTCCCGTGTTGTCCTGGATATTCGCTTCCATGGTCTTCTTGGGAATTCTTCAGATGTATGAGCGGTGGAATTAGCTATTTTATTCAGCGGGAGTTCGGAATTTACCTGCTCATAACCGGATCCGAGATTTGCATGATAATTTTGTGGACTACGGATTCAGCAGTTTTTTTTGTTTTTTGTTTGTTTTTTTTTGTTGGGATTTGAAAGTTTTTAGTGTAGAATATATATTTATTTGGACTTGTATTGTAGCTATGCTTAAAATAAGATGAGCAGAATCATGAATTTTAGGATCAGCGCTAGAGGTGCTGGCATTTCCCCATCGCGTACAGTTGGTTAACGCTAAACGTTACAACATGAACGGAACGCGAACGGAGTGTACATGCGAGTGGAGCGAACGGAAAACGGAATGAATTACACGCTTCAAACGAGTCGTTGCATTCATACACGCTTCAAACGATTCGTTGCATTCATACACGCTTCAAACGATTAGTTGCAAACATACACGCTATACACGGAACATCTACACTGAATGAACGAAATAAATCATTTCAGTCGTGTATTTCGCTCACATCGTGTGTATACACGATATGAATGAAATACACGCAAGAATGTTGATTCGATTGGCTAACGTGAGAATTGATAAAAATTGCAAATTTGTTGAAAAAACGAAACTTATAATAATTAATCTAAACTCTTTGAATGACGATAAATTTAATCAAACTTATTTTAATTAAACTCTGAATAGATATTAGTTCTGTTTAACACAAAAAAGTTCCTTCGGAGATTTTTCAAAGTCAAACCCTTGCGTCCTGTCATATAAATACAAATATTTTATTGGCACAAACTCAAACAACTGGCAGCCTTCGGTTACATTTTGGCCTGAGAAACAGGACCTGGGATGGATCCAGTGGCAGCAAACAACATGAAACTAGGACAATGTTCAAATTTGTATTTGATAAATGGCGACTATAGCGTTACATTTCATTAAAGAGTTGAACACAGAACATCTCAAGGACCGATATGATTTTTTTTTGGTTGATCATATGCAAGAAGATGATCGATTTATGAGTACACAAAAACATAACTTGCTTACATGAAACAAACCTGTAATCTTTAGATTCATCTGCATTGCTTTGTTTAACACTTTGTGCTATGTTTCAAAAGATTTTAGCACTATATCCCATCCCTCCCCCTTTTGTGTCCAAAAAACCTGTTTGCCGAATTTCATATGCACAAATACCTCAGTTTCTGTAAATTTGGTTTATGCATATGGCCATTTTGACCAATTATGTTTCAGGCTCTTCGGTGCAGATCATATCAAAACATTTGGAAGACTATTAACCAAATGTTTTCCTCAAAATGGAAAGGGACCTACCTTTCATTTAGTTTAATACTGTGGATAAAACTTATAAAATGTGTGAAGGCGATTTCAAGTTATCATACAACATAGAGCTATTTCATGAGGGGCTATAAAACAGTCATCACAATTGATGAGAGGGGCACTGTATTCATTCTATTAAACGCCCCTGCTCTAATACCCCCCCCACTCTCAGTTTAGTGAGTTACCGAAATATGGGCTAGGAAACTTAATCCTACATGAAATATGCATCCCTAACACGAACACAATTACTATAAAAAGCTTCGAATCTATTAAAAACTACGTATGTACACTATCTACATCGAATTGCCAAAGTATCAGTGAATCAGACAATAATTACAATTAAAAGGTCAATTGTTCAGAGAACAATTGCAAGGTCTTTCACCAGTTTTCATTATGATCACATGTTTGAGTTTGATTTTGTTGTCTATTTCAGTTGAAAATGTGTTGTAAACAAAAGTTCTGATCTTTTTTAGTCTTTTGCTCAACGGTTGCTAAGGACTTTTTCGAAAAATTAGCTTGTTGCTAAGGACAGGAAAGTCACTTCCGGTTTGCAATGTCATTCATTTCCTCTTTACAACATTACGAAACTTTTTGCCTATGGTTGCTAAGGACTTTTATGGCAAATAACGTTGTTACTAAGGACCTTGACCTTTGACCTTGACCCCATTTTGTCTGCCATATTGAGCTGAACAATTTATCTGCTTATAGTTTCTTTGTATCTTTAATAGTTTTTGAGATATAGGCAAAAAACTCTAAAATCGGACCCCGAAAAATGGTTTTGGGGCAATAGGTCCAAAATGAATGGTCCAATTATTTTAGACCCCAGTGTCAAATGTACACCTCAATGAGACAAACATTCGCTCAAATACATTTGATCATCTATCTCTTACAGTTTACGAGTTAAAGCAATAACAAGGCAAAAGGTCATCGGTGACCTTGACCGGTGACCTTTGACCTTGACATTTTAAGATGGCCATATATTACTTACTAACAATGGTGAAGGTTTCAGTTCTTTAAGGCTTATCGTGCGGTAGTATCAAGCATTAACGGAAACTCAAAATCTTTCAAAGGGCAATAACTCATATAAAGAGTCGTCGAATCTCTTTGGACCAAATGTAACAAAGTTGCATCTCATGACAATGACATTTTTTCTCATTACATGTTTTCAGCCATCTATTACGGTTAACGAGTTAAAGCGATAACAAGGCATTAGGTCATCCGTGACCTTGACCGTTTACCTTTGACCTTGACATTTTTTAGATGGCCATACATTACTTATGAACAATAGTGAAGGTTTCAGGTCTTTACGACTTATCATTTGGGAGTATTTAGCATTAACGGAAACTCAAAATCTTTCAAAGGGCAATAACTCATATAAAGAGTCGTCGAATCTCTTCGGACCAAATGTAACAAAGTTGCAACTTTTGATAATGAACATTTATTCCATTATATGTTTTCAGCCATCTATTACGGTTTACGAGTTGAAGCGATAACAAGGCTTAAGGTCATCGGTGACCTTGACCGGTGACCTTTGAACTTGACATTTAAAGATGGCCATATATTACTTATTAACAATGGTGAAGGTTTCAGGTCTTTAAGACTTATCGTTCGGTAGTATCAAGCATTAACGGAAACTCAAAATCTTTCAAAGGGCAATAACTCATATAAAGAGTCGTCGAATCTCTTCGGACAAAATGTAACAAAGTTGCAACTTTTGATAATGAACATTTTTCCCATTATATGTTTTCAGCCATCTATTAAGGTTTACGAGTTGAAGCGATAACAAGGCATTAGGTCATCCGTGACCTTGACCGTTGACCTTTGACCTTGACATTTTTAGATGGCCATACATGACTTATGAACAATGCTGAAGGTTTCAGGTTTCTACGACTTATTGTTTGGGAGTATTTAGCATTAACGGAAACTCAAAATCTTTCTAAGGGCAATAATTCATATAAAGATCGTCGAATCTCTTCGGATCAAATGTAACAAAGTTGCGTCTCATGATAATGAACATTTTTCCCATTATATGTTTTCATCCATCTATTACGGTTTAGGAGTCGAAGCGATAACAAGGCTTAAGGTCATCGGTGACCTTGACCGATGACCTTTGACCTTGACATTTTTAGATGGCCATATATAATTTATGAACAATGGTGAAGGTTTCAGGTTTCTACGACTTATCGTTTGGGAGTATTTAGCATTAACGGAAACTCAAAATCTTTCAAAGGGCAATAACTCATATAAAGAGTCGTC
>MJUU01058698.1:234026-256782 GCA_002080025.1 Modiolus philippinarum | reverse complement strand
GGGGGGGGGGGGGTCAACCTATAATTTATCCATAAAGGGGGATAGGGGGGTTGGAACCAGATTAAAAAGAAAAACACCCAGGAATTTTAAATATTTTCCAACCTAAGGCGGATGGAGACACCCTTGGCCTCCTCCTGGATCTGTCACTGATGAGGCAAAACTACCTAATATATATCCCCGCTCCCCCATTTGATTCCAGAAGTAAAAAGTCAACAACAAAAAATCAAGTCAAATCAAGTTTTAAAATAGCCGGTGCACAATGGCAAAGTTTCACAGAATTTCTCCCAGTGGAACTGGAGGAGTTTTTGTCACATAATGGGTGTACCCCTATGGAGGCTCCAAATTTGATTCCAGAAATCAAAATAATAATAAAAAAAAACAAAAATCAGATCAAATCAAATTTCAAAATAGCTGGTGCAGCACAATGGCATTATGTACTAAATTGTCTGTGAAAGTTTCAGTGAGTTTCAGACAGTGGTCTAGGTGTTGTCGCTACAAAGTATGTACATGTACATGTAACCCTAGTGCTGATGAAATAACAAACAGACAGAAGAATGAAGGAAAACCATGATTTTTGTATATCCCCCTATAGCAGGGGGTATGATCACACACTATACATAACGGTCATACTGTGTCTTCGGTTTTAAACTTTTACTAGATCAAGTGACATTTAAATTTAATGTGTTTAGATCCCAGGAAAAAAACCTAAAGGGCAGAAGTTTGCCATAATGAAGACACTCAAAAGACTTTATTTTTCCAAACATCAATGTTTTGCCAGTGTAACAAATGTATTACTATTGCAGTTATGAAGACTTTTTTATTCCATTTTTTTTTGTTTATTACTTTTTATTATCATAAGACAGGCAATTACAAGGTATCAACTGAGATGATAATTGACATGTCCCTGTCAAAGGTCTTTAGCTTTTTGTCCGTTGTCAAGTTTGTATAGCTGTTGAGGATTTGACGGAGATACAAACATGGTCCATTAAAAAGCTTTTTTGTGATATGATTCATGAAATTCAGAAAATGCCCCAAAATACAAATACTAAACATTACTCATGAACAAATTTGAAATGCATACTCCAACTTTAACTTACTGTTTACATGTAAAAATTAATGTAATTTACCTTTATCATACATGTACGGACTGATGGTGCAAGATAATATTTGTCTCTTGTTGGAATCGAACCAACCTACAAAAATGTATTCGCCTGAAGAAGACTTCATTAATAGTTTCTTGTACCTTAAGTTACATGTACCTTTAATAAATTAGTGAATGTGTACACATTAACTAGTTAACTAGAGGCTCAGCAGACTGAGCTTGTATTGATCAAACCAAATAAAAGGGCTACATCGAGTGCAGCATGATATGACCTCGGCATGTCAAACACTGAAATTTGAGCAAGTGACACTAATTCAAAATGGATGAGGACACAGTAAAGAGCTTGATACAGTAATTAAATGGACATAATTAAGAGCTTCATCCAGTAATTAGCTGCACACAAACTAAGGAAAGTAAAAATTAGAACTTTATAATTCTTATATTGGAAATAGTAAGAGGTACATGTATGTCAAATTGGTCAACATACTACTTTAACTAAATATGATAACAGGAAAGTGAAAGTTAAAATCCAATAAAAAATTTAAATTTTACATATTTTGAAAAATTGCAATGTTGGTCCCTTTGATCCCTTATAGCTCGTAAACGGTTAGAGCTACACAAATTCAATCAACATACTAACCGAAAGCTTACAACAAGAGGAATCCATACAAAAAATCCCTTGAAATCCAAAGAAAAATAAAAATTTTCAAAAATTACTATTATGGACCCTTCGAAATCCGATTAAAAATAAAAATTTTTACATATTTTGAAAAATTGCTATTTTGGCCCCTCATAACTCAGAGAGGAAACGACATATAAAAAATCTAATGGTTCAGCGTTATGTTTTAAGGAATCCATTGCAAAAAAAAACTGCATCAAAATCGGACTAAAAATAACAAAATTCAAATTTTGGAGAATCGCCCCTTTTGGACCCCATTTATCTCATGATAGGTACATGGGACGTAAAATGCGTTGGCATACTACAGATTGGAAATTTTCTCAGGAACACACTGAAAGAAACACCATCAAAATCCGATAAATAACAAGATGTGTTTGTAAAAACTATGCCCCCGACAGCAACCATGTATATACTAAAATTGCAATCACAAGAAATTAAGGTTAAGTAGACATTTGTACTAAGCTCCATTAGATCTATTCAAATATAAAATAACAATCCTCTTGCAATTGTAATTAGAGATCTAAAAGCAAAATCTAGATTTTGACCTTTTGACCTCTGTGACCTTGACCTTTGATCTGACCTTAATGGAATTTGCATAATGGTGTTCAGCTTTATATGATCAATAAACAGGCCAACTATGAATGTCCTATCATGAGCCAGGTAAAAATTGCGGACAGACAGACAAACAGGACAAAAACAATATGCCCCCTATCTATGCTTAAAAGCCGTTTGAATTGTTCAAATGTGATCAAGTTTTGTCTGTATTTCTTAACTGTAGCCGAAAATTGACTGGACTATTGGACCTTCGGACCAATGAACCTTCGGACTACTCCACGGTCCCAGACCAGAATATGCGTTTGTTGTAACTTAATATAAGGTCATATTCATCTTGTTAATTTGCTTAACTGATCAAAAATATATGATGCTTTACCCTGACGGGATAATTCAATTAATAGATGATATTAAATATTTAGACAATATGTATTATCCAAAATGTTAAGTCTGGCAGTCTTAAAGTGAAAGTAGGAATAGCATGCGAAAAATTAGACTATTCTATTACTCTATATTCTATTCTTATATACACATACCGTATAGCGGGTTATTTTCACAGGGTGCTAATTTTGGCGTATTTTAGCGGTCCAGCTTAAATCGCCAAAATAAACTCCGCCAAATTTTATTCTGCAGCTTATAAATTTAAAAAAGGATATGAAATATATATATATTTTTTAAATCATTACCTTTGCAAATTAATTAATATTTATCATAACAGCTTGGATATCTTTATGTACTGTGTATGTCTTAAGTTTATATTCAGGCCAAGCTGTAAAAAATGCAGGTACTAATGTAAATTACATGTAATTTACTAAATAATTGATTAATGGCAAAATCAAAGGATAATTATCATTATTTTCTTTATTATTTCGTGTTGATCAACACTTATTATAAACCAAAACTCACTTCGTTTTAGTAACAAAGGAAATAGTTTATTATGTATTTTACGTAATCGCGAAAATAAAAACCGCCAAAATTTTTCTTATACATTTTCTCTTTAAAACCGCCAAATTTTACACCCGTCAAAATAACCCGCTATACGGTATCTATTTTATTACAACTGGATGCCTCTCCTGGTAAACTGTTACATTGTAGTAAATGAGATGTATTCACGAGCCCAGTAGTCCTTAGGTTGGAACTTACATTTGTACAATAACATTTTTTAAGAAAGAAAAGAAGCTTTATTTCTTTGCTGGTTTAAGCGCTGTGTTTAAATTCAACTGGTTATTAGTTCTTCTTCAACTTTTATACATCTTTCGAATTTGATATTCTATCTAATCTTTGAGTTTATTAATCATTAGTATTAAAATGCCAATCTGCAGAAACTCAATTTACAGTAACTTTTGCCGTTCAGAAGTTCACAACTTTTTTAGTTACAGTTCCCTTACACATGAAATTGTAGACAGGAAGTTTGAAGGGAAAAAATCCGCAGTCTGTGCCTTTAGCCACCATCCCTATGCCCAAGACTAGTAACATCAGTCTCGGGCTAGTAAAAATTTGAAGTCACTAGCCCAGTGGGCTAGTTAACATTGTACCTTATTAACAAAGAATTTCCTATAAGGGCTAGTGTAATTGAGTTCAGGCTAGCACAACACGGGACCTTACTAGCCCCTTAGGGCTAGTGAATGAAAAAGTTTTTGGTAAAGACTGGATTAAATCCCAATTAATATATTGAGGGATTCAATTTAGGTTTAATCAGAATGCAACACTTTATCACTAAAATTCAAAACCGATCCATTGTGATAATACAAGGTCATATCCATCATGGGTTGTATCATCGACAATTTTGTCCCCCTTTTCAACAAATAAAAATTAACAACAGCCAGAGGAAAAATCACCGAAGTTTTTGGGCTAAGAATATTTGTAACTTTCCAACTTATACATGATCTTAGCAGGGCACACATGTATTGGATAATTTTCGCTGAAATCTGAAAGGCTTTGAAAACCAAAGAAAGTGAGAGAAAAGAAAAGAACCTTCAACTTAAAAAAGCAAATTATTGAACCATGACGTAATTTTACTTAAAAAAAAACTCATAACCCATACACTTTCAAACTAGAAACAAATCATGCATACGTCGCATATCTATTAGAATATGTCAACGTACCAGGCATTTTCATTTATAAGTAAAGTCTTTCCCGATGCGGAACTGACAGACAGACAGACTGGCGGAAGTATGGACAGACGGTAGGGAACTAATACAGAACATAACTTCCCGCCAAACCGGTACCAGGGATTGTCTTGAATCGTCTCGATGAGGTATTACCAAGGCTTCGTGATGACTTCAGCAATAAAAGCTTTGTTTTTACCATGGGTTAGGGTTAGGGTTAGCATGAATTTGTAGAGACTCTGTGCCATGTGCATTTACTCCTTTTTATTTTATTCTTTGTGCAGATTTTTTTTTTCATTTTGACGATAAAACCAGAATAAATATTTTTTGCAAAATATAAAAGTATGTCTGTATAATGAGCTGTCGGATTAATAACTGTCGGACTAATAATTGTCGGACAGATGGGTTGTCGGATTAGTTAGCTGTCAGACCAATAACTGTCGGATCAATGATGTTAACCTTTTCACAACAGGAAAGGGTAGCCCCTACCCCATGCTGTACTCTGTACACTTAAATGTGTTGCAAAATAGTTTGCCAAATAATAATACCATATATTGTGGGCGAATTGACACCGTGTGAACCAGAATGTGGGTGAACCGACCCTGGGCAAACAGGAAAGTTGGTGACTGTTGGCAAATGTGCACTATGCAATTTTTTGTGGAAAATGTTGTATTTGTCTATTTATTGACATTTCCTGTTGGGATATATGGCACAAGAACTCTCATCAGTGTCGTGAGTCCAAACGTGGTTACTGGTGGGGGTTACTGATGCAAAAACATGTAGACTCACAACGTTGTTCAAGTATCAGCTGGTATAAAAACCCTTGTGGACTCATGACACTGTTCACTAGTATGTGAGCCATATATCCCATCAGGAAATGTCAGTTAAAAGACAAGTATAGTGTTTCCCACAAAAATTTTCAAAGGGCAGGGAAAATCTTTCCTTTAGGTCAGGGCAGAGGGGAAAATTGATTAAAATGTGTAAATTTGTATTAGAAATATAATGTTAAAACCCAAAGGGCAGAAGGGGAATGTAAAAGAGGACAGGGAGGAACACCTTTCTAAAACAAGTTAGGGGAATCACTAAAGTACAAAATTTTCCACAAAAAATATGCATAGTGGCACTGTGGTCAAATGTAAAGTCCTGTCCACAACTAACTGTGTTCCTGGCCTAGACATTTTTTACTTTGGAAGTAAGTACACTTGCGGTCCATGCATATACACATATATTGTGTACTACATACATATATGGAAATGAAAAATAATGGTAGCAACACAGGCACTTCCATACACCCCCCCCCCCCTTTTCTCGACATACTCAATGCGCAATAAATATTGTCTACCGTTTCAGAATCAGTTCGAATGACTAACGTGATGTTTTGATATCATGAATGCTGTTAAAAACTGCCTGCATCAGCAGATTTGATTACGATAAACTTACGAACTGCAAGCCATTGTTGTTGACATTTACGTCACTATGAAATAATTATTTATAGGATTTTATTTTTGTGAAACGCATTTCAGGTTCAGGCTTCACACGAAATACACGCTCCACACGATATACACGCTCTGCACGATATGATCTGTTCTGAGCTTGCGTACACGAACGGAACGAATTGAATCGTTTGTTTCGTGTAAAACGTGTATGAATGGTACACGCACCACACGATTTGATTTGTTTGAAACGGAACGAACGGAAAACGCGAGCGGAACGAACGAAACACGGAATGCACACGCAAAAATGTAACGTTGAGCGTTCAACCAACTGTACCAACCATTTTTGTCAGGGTTAGACAATGACAATGACCAATCAGGCACCAAACATATCTTTAAACACATTCTATGTGACGAGTGCCACCCTTCCAGTACAGAGTATACGGTGATACCAGAAGTTTTGCAGAAGTCCATTCTGTAAGTGATTTGGTTTTATGAGGTTGTTCATTTTGTTTGTTAGGTTTGTCTTTTTCATTCTGCCTCCATTAGTGTTGGTTAGTCGTGTTTCTGGATTTTTGATTTCGGAATTTCCCCTTTCCTCCTTTTTTGCTCAGGTATTAATTTCCAGATATATTAGAATGAATGCATCTTCTGATAAAATACATTTCTATGCAATTTTTCATTGTATGGTATGTTCTAAGAACATTGTGCTTTGTGCCATCCTAATTTTCCCATCTAACGATTCTTAAACATGTTTTCATTTTATGCATGAATGTTAAAGTTAAAAAAAAATCCCCTTATGTGTTTCTAAACGAAATCGGTTTTTTCAACTAACATGCATCGCTTTCAACTTGATCTTCCTTTAAAGACGCCCTATTGGTTTGATATTTAATCACCTTCCCTTACAAATGTGTCCTTGACATTTCTGTAAATTTTCAATTTTTTGATTTTTAGAATAGAAATTCACAAAAATCGATTATTTTGACCCAAAATTACAAAGCATTAAATTTCAACTCTAAAATTTATTGACGATACTTGAACTAAAATTTTGTTTAACGAGGTATTTTTTTATTGTATTATTCTTTATTTAATCATTTTATTATTTTCTTGTCAGCGTGAAAGCAAGGTTCAGACAAACTGGGAAACTTGTTTTTGACCACTTGATCAAAAGTTAATACTGTAACACTTTTTTTTAAATTTGACTTACAAAGGTTGACAACAAATGCTTAAGCAGACTCTTCGCTAATTAATTTAGCAAAAACATTTTAATAAGTTTACACATATTGTGTTTTATATAAATGGCAGTTTCTGCGTTTTTGTTGGCGATCATGTATTTCGATTTAATATTTCAGATCAAGGTATGGCACTTCAGACTATATATATCCACTATGATCGATGGAGTTTTATTGATCGAGGAGCGGAAGTATGTTTTCATGGATTAAAATTAGATCAGTGGGACACCTACAGCTGTCGAAGGCCAATAAGAGGTCAATACGTTACGTTTTTAGGCGAAGGTATAGGGATAATGACAATGGTTTCCCTGTGAATTTTCGGAGCTGGTAAGTAAGTTTGCAATTATAATTAAGAAAAAGTTGTATTTCCTTTTTAACAATACCAAAAAAGCTAAAATATTTTTTTTTAATATTCTCTCCCTAAAATCAAACCCACAAAACGAAACTAGTGTAAACTAGTGTTCGAATTAACATTAATCCCCACACATAACAGCACTCAAAAGTCTATCCAGCTTTTATTAAAATTCATTTTCATTATAGTATATTAGGATGAGTGAAAGTCATATTTTGCCAAATCATTTTTATGATGAGTTGTAGCCCTACCGTTTGACGAACGCGAAACGGATCGCTGACGGGACATGGACGAATCGCTGATGGGAACGTGACGGGACGGGACGAATCGATGCACGTCCATAACAGTTCACGTCCAGGTACTCGTCAGTTGACGAATACAATTAGAGGACTGGTCATTTATTGATATGCAAAATAATCAATGGATTAATAGATAATTGAAATTTTTCGAGTTCAATCGCGATTTACATTGACAGTGACTGGGAACAGTCAAATACTTAAATTTGATATCAAAAAGGATACGTTAATTGAATTTCACCAAAATGAAGAAAATGATAAAAAATATCGATCAATTTTAATTGTCATCTCAAATGAACTGGTCAGAGGGTTCACACTGGTAGTGCTTTAGCTTTGTGACGTTCTTGATTTTTTTTTTGTTAATTTTTCTTGTCTTTGTCATACTGCCTCAATTCGTGTTGCTGTGAATTGTCGTGATTTTTTATTTATGATTTTAGAATTTCCCCTTGCTCGTTCTTGCATCGGCAATCGTTTGCCGATGTATTTCCTTTTGCACATTATTTTGCTAAAAATTACATGAACATTAAAAAAAATGTGACAAAAAATTACTAACGAATCTTCGTATCAGTCATTACACATATACCGGTCAGTAAGAAACTTTCCTTTTACATATTATTTTGTTAAAAGATTACATAAAAATGAAAAACAAATGTTATAAAAGATCACTAACTAATCTTCATTTTAGTCATTACATAGACAACGGTCAGTCCGAAACTTTCCTTTTACACATTTATTTTTGAAATTCCATGAAAATGAAAAAAAAAGGATAAAAAATACTTATAAATCTTTATTTTAGCATTACAAATACACCTGTCAGTGCGAAACTTTCCTTTTACACATTATTTTGTTAAAAATTGCATGAAAAAGAGAAAAAAAAATGTATATTAAAAATTACTTATGAATCTTCATTTTAGTCATTACATATACATCGGTTAGTAAGAAACTTTCCCTTTACACATAATCTTATTAAGAATTACATGAAAATGAAAAATGTGATAAAAAAACTACTAATAAATAGCCGTATCAGTAAAGAATAAGGTAAGATAACTCTTCGGACAAAAATCTGTGACCTTTTGTTTGAATCGACATTTTACTTTGAGATGATGTTATTAAATGCTTTATATAGGTAAATATTTTATTTGAGAATGTAAACGTTCTTTCTGCTCAATGTTTATTAATCTAATATTTTAATGCAAAAATGCCATATTTCTAAGCCTTTCGTACGATAGTAATTTTCTATAAAACTGCATTTTCAGTATTATATATGTGAACTTGGGAACCCACCGAAACCCATATAGCATATGAAAGATTTGTTACTCACATATCTTAAGTGCAAATTTCATTACAATCGGACCTATGGAATTTTTTGGATTTACCGTTAAAATGGTAAATTTTTGTACTTTTTTTGCGTCGTCTTTCGATTTTGACTCGATTTATGTTCTTTTCGAAACGAATTCTTAGTTTTTTTCAAACTTGAACGTGCTGCTATCTGGCGTTAATTGATAAATCTTCATTTCAGTCATTACCGGTCAGTGCAAAACATTCCTTTTACACATTATTTTGTTTAAAAATTCATTGAAAATAAAAAAAAACGTGATAAAAAATTACTTATAATTCCTTATAGTCATTACAAATACACCGGCCAGTGTGAAATTTTCCTTTTATATATCATTTTGTTGAAAATTCCATGAAAAAAAAATAGATAAAAAAATATTAATGAATCTTCATTTTTGTCATTACATATACACCAGTCAGTGTGGAACTTTCCTTTTACACAATATTGTGTTAAAAATTACATAAGAATGAGAAAAATGTGATAAAAAATTACTAATGAATCTTCACTGTTAGTTATTACATATACACCAGTCAGTGTGGAACTTTCCTTTTACACAATATTTTGCTAAAAATTACATAAGAATGAGAAAAAATTGTGATAAAAAATTACTAATGAATCTTCACTGTAGTCATTACATATACATACATTTAATATGGAACTTTCTTTTAACACAATATTTCGTTAAAAATTACATGAAAATGAAAAAAAAAGTAATTAAAATTACTCTTGAATCTTCATTTTAGTCCTTACATGTACACCAGTCAGTGTGGAACTTTCCTTTTACACATTAATTTGTTAAAAATTACATAAAAATGGGAAAAAAATGATAAAAAATTACTAACAAATCTTCGTTCTAGTCATCAAAAAGACACCAGTCAGTGCGAATCTTTCCTTTTACACATTGTGTTGTTAAAAATTCCTAGAAAATAAAATAAAAACTGTGATAAAAAAGTTACTTATAACCCTTCATTTTAGTCATTACAAATACACCAGTCAGTGCGAAACTTTCCTTTTATACATTATTTTGTATAAAATTCTATGAAAATGAAAAAAAAATGATAAAAATATTATGATGGTTCTTCATTTTAGTCATTAGATAGACACCGGTCAGTGCAAAACTTTCCTTTTACACATTACTTTGTAAAAAAATTCCATGAAAATGAGAAACAAAATGTGATAAAAAATTACTTATAAATTGTCATTTTAGTCATTGCATAGACAACGGTCAATGCGAAACATTCCTATTACACATTATTTTGTTAAAAATTCCACTTAAATGAAAAAAAAATGTGATAAAACATTACTAATAAATCTTCATTTTTAGTCATTATATAGACACCGGTCAGTTCGAAACTTTCCTTTTACACATTACTTTGTTAAAAGTTCCTTGAAAATGAAAAATGTGATAAAAAAATACTTGTGAATCTTCATCTAAGTCATTACATATATACCGGTCATTGCGCAACTATCCCTTTTCCCATTTCTTTGTTCAAAATTCCATGAAAATGAAGAAAAAAATATGATAAAAGATCACTTGTAAATGTTCATATCAGTCATGACATATACACCGGTCAGTGCGAAACTTTCCTTTGACAAATATTTTGTTCTTAAATCCATGAAAATGACATATTTTAATATAAGATCACTTAGAAATCTTTATTTTAGTCAAAACAAATGCAATTGTCAGTGCAAAACTTTCATTTAACACATTATTTTGTTCAAAATTCCATGCATATGTACAATTTTGGTAAAAGAAAACTCTTATAAACCTTCATTTGAGTCATTGCAAATCTACCAATTAGTGCAAAACTTTTGTTATACATTCGTTTGAAATTCCAATATATCCAAGAATAAATAATTAAAACTGACTTGTTAAACTCTTAGTCATTACAAATGCGCCGATCAGGGAGAAATTTTCCCTTTACACATTATTCTGTTTAAAAATCGATGAAAATGGCAAATTTTGATGAATAACATCTGTCAATGAAGAAGTTCCTTTCGAACTTTATTTTATTAAAGACTCCATGAAATGAAAAAAAAATATAATAAGCAATTATTTATTAAAAGGAAAACGATTGATTTGTTGCGATTATGTACCGATCGTGTATGCACTGATGGAAACGAATCTATTTAACACAATCTTTAACCCGAGATATCACGTGGTATATAAACGAATCTGAACGCGAGTTGGGTGAAGAGAGTTCTCGTCATCCGTCACGTTTCGCGTCAATTGACAGGTTGGACGAATAAGTCATCACGTTAATTAACTGATCACTGACTGACCGCTGACTGTTTCCTGACAACCGATGACGGGTGGCTGGTCGATTTTCTGTAAGGGCAACGTTGCACAGTACTGTATATGAAACATGTTCTTCTCTTCCCTTTAATGATCTTTGCCTTTCGTTCAGACAAAACAGCTGTGCTTTTGTATCTATTCGGGCTATGCTTAAGTTCGGATAATACTTTCAAAGTGATAACTTGGACGTCATCCTACCCTTTTTACATTATTATAGTATGTTGACTATTAAAAGATATCCTATTTTGACAAATGCAATTGCTTATATTGACTTATTACGAGTGGTATTTTGTTGACAGATACAATTCTGTCTAAACAAACTTAAAAATTGTGGTCAACCTTAATGTTAGTGGGGACAAGCACTTGAGTAGACTCTCCTGTGTATGGTAGAGAATATCACATGGTCACTAAATTGCATTTAAGGGCGTAAACTTAGGACACGGTGAGGTAAAATCGTATTGATCAAAATTTGAAATCGATATTTTTAAACGACAAATAAATATCCATTTTGTCATGAAAATAACCATCCGATACCGAGTTGTTTATAACGACTGCATTAAATTTACATATTATGCAATAATGTCTTAAAATAAAGAAAATATTTAAAAGCCAGATTTCCTGCTAGGTAGTTAATCAAAGACCTAGATTTAGAAATTCTATTGATGCCTTTATGTACTTTATTCTGAATTTAGAAAAAAAATAGAACGATATATTTTTCTAAAATTTTATACTTTTTTTCGCATACTAATTTTCTTAATATTCTCAGATTGTTTTTGGTGAACATTAATCGACTCCGTTTTTTACAACTCGTAATACTAATTAAACTGAGCACAATTTCCAGCCTTTACTTTTCAGAATAATTGATTATTTTAGTTCAAACTGTTTAAATTTATAATTATAGTTTATGCCTACTTTTATACTTGTCTATTCTTTAGAATTTTACATTGATTTAATTTTATATCAATTTTAATTAGAGCTTATTTGATGCACCATAATCAAATCCTTGACTGACCAAATAATATGAGGAAACAGTGTATTGATAACATCTAGACAAAAATTGTAACAGCAACGTGTTTTAATTATTTGAAGTTAATATGAACATGTATAGTTTAAATGTTGTAATATTACAAAAGATAAACGAGTAGAAAATTTTAGGCTTACCAGGGTCTACCCCTTCAGTAAACTTACCTTGGATTTCTGCCTATATTATGATTTCAAATATAACCTTATACTCAGTTCCTTAGTTTCCTTGTCACTGTTCTTACTTTATATGATCGATATGTGTTTAATGCAATCTTTTGCTACATTATCACGCCTCGGTTTTCATTTTTCAAAATATATCATATCAAAACCTGAAATTCGAACTCCATAGAAAGGATGTAAAATAAACATTGTAATTGTATGTGAAATAGCAAAAAATTCAAAGATACTGCTTAGATCGAACTATTACAAAATTATGAATTTTCCATATTTATATCCGAGTTAACTTGTATGTTGCAAATTGCTTATTCTGTGGAACAGTATAGATATTAGCTGGGCATGTTAACTGGGTGGTAACATGGTAACATGATCTACATGGTAACATGGGAACATGATAAAAAATGGATGCTTCCAATTTCCATATTTTGTTATCCCACTTAACATTTTGAAACGGCCAAACGCATGATAATAATGGGTTTTCTTTCTAGGCGCATTTTCTTTCTAGACAAATAATTGAAAATTCTCGCTTATGGATTTACTAAGACGAATGTATTACAAATGCTTCTATAAATTTAAAGAACATTGGCAAAGGGATTTGACAAGTTCCCAACGGCAGTTGTGTTATAAGAAGTATGAGATGCTAACCCTACCGGGGCACCTGATCTCAACAATGAATTCTTATTGTGTCCGTTTTGTTCATCTGTGTATATGTGTTTGTCTTCATTTTTCTTTCTGTGCCGTGCTCATGTCGTGTGCCGTTGCTTTGTTGTTTCCGATGTTGCCATTGTTCTTAGATTATTCGTTTTGCATTGAGCGTTCGTTTCATACATACTATAATAATTGAAGCTGAAAATGCATGTTATATGCCTTGTTTTAAAGGTGTCCCACGCTTTAAAAATGACGGAAGAAGCCTCTCTTAGATATTCTCCTTAATATAGCATTGATTCATTTTTCTTTTACAAGGAAGGAAAATAAATAATTAAATGAAATCTGACCTTAAATTGGTTCGAGGGTATAAGCATAATCCATCAGAAATTTTCAATAGTTTGCGGAATTAAACTTAAAAAAAATGAATTTTAAAAAAATAAATATTGGCGTCACTTGCCATATAAGCTTACAATCTTTCACTGAAAATGTGGATTTTTTGGTTGAAATATTAAGGAAAATTATCATTGAAAAAAATATTGAAGTTACATCCTTGAGAATTTTGATTCTAGCCCGTGTATTGAACTTTATTTGTGTTTATATAAGCGAAATGTTGTTGAAATTTGTCCAAAGTTTAAAATACTTGTATATTTCTTTAGTAAAAATAAAAATAAAAATATTTTTCAAGGCATGAAAAATGTAATCAAAATGGCGGAATGCTATCGAACCACCTCAAATGTGATTTCGGCTAGAAAATTGGGTGCAACTGAGCAAATTATTTTACATTCGAATAATGAATAAAATCCAAGAAATTCCAATGACTTCTACAAATTCCAAAATTTTCGCCTAACTACATCCTTAAATGAACGATGAATTCAAATGAATTTTATGACGGTTTTAAAAATCCGTCCGTGAGGAAATACTTTTACTCCTCAGACAATTTTAAATATAACTACAAGTGATTGTTACCTTTGTATTTCCAAGTTTATATCTAGAGTTTAGATTTTCTAGCCGATTTTAAAACATTTGTGTTTCTTTCACTATGCCATGTGAGTATCTTTCCTTGCCTCTTAAAGTTTCTCATCAGATCCATTCGGAATGCAGTCATCTGTGTTTTACATTGATCCCTTTTTGAAGCATATTCTACATTTTTAATACATTATTGCTAAAATTTTCCATATCTTGTTAAATGCAGAAACAATATATACCACTGTTAATATTAATATAGTAGTTTATTAACTCATAATTTTTATTTGCTTATATTTCAGCCAAAGTTTGTAGCAGACAGTTGGGAATGATTTCTGGTGACATAAAGGATTTTCAAATAGATGTATCCTCAAATCAGAAAGACTTGCAATATGTTCGGTTCCTATTTAGTTATCATCTGTGGTGTCCATCTGCTAGTGATGCAGTGCCATGGATCCAGGTAATAAAAGTTGTAAATACTTTTAAATACTGAAAACGGAGTTATTTTCGCTATTGTCCCTGTTGACAATAAACCGCGAAAATTAGTGACCACGAATATCTCAGAAACAATAAGAAGGAGCTCAAATTTTCAGTGGTCCTTAAAGATCGCGATTAGTACCAGTTCAAGAAACCACGAAAATTAGCAACCTCGAAAATGACTACGCTTACAGTGTGGTTTTGATCTTTGATTTGTAATAGAAATGAAGAGTTTCCCCCGTCAAATTGACGTGTCTTCCAGTGTTGCCAGATGCTCGGACTTTGTTGAATAAAAGTGATTCAAATTATTACAAATATTCCTCCATATCAGATCATAAGATATTTCTAAGTAGTTGGTCGCCCTTACCCTTATTTTGTACAATTTAGTATATACAAGCATATTTATATAAAACGTGTCTATAAAAACTTTGGCGTACCAACAATGCTGCGTAATTGCAGCTTATTTCAAGTGTGTTGGCCTTACATTAGAATTTTCAAAATTTTTACTTTGACCATGGACTGTACTCAAGGCCTCCAGTGCAGTCCCGTCCCGTTTAGATTTTCCGATGAAGAGTCGTTTGCCTCTGGTTGTAGATTGTCTTGGATGCTCACGTCTTGTTTCTTTTTATTACTCTCCTTAAGACGTAGACACTCCCTTGAGAAGTGACCTGTCTTTTTACAGTAAAAGCATTGAATGTTTTTCTTAGTGCCAAAACGCTTATCCTGTGATCTTTCGTTAGCCGGTTTCTCCAGCTTTCCCATCACTTGTTTTACTAACTGTTTCATTTCCTTTATGGACTCTTCGAGATTCGTTATTTTGACGTCATCATGAGAATGATGACCGGTATTCCTTGCCTGATTAGTAAGAGCCATAATGGGTCTCCCGTCCGTGTTTTTTGGTTTTCGCGGCGATATCATTGCACCTTCGAATGCTTCGAACTCGAAAGCTTATGATATGGCGCGGTCCAAAGTCATGGGATGTGCAAACTGCACATGTCGCTTGAGCTCTGGGGTGCCTAGGCCGGAAATATATTGTTTAACTATCAATCTCTCTCTCATAGCAATAGGAATTGTTGGAAACGCGCGTCCTGCCAACCGCTAAAGCGCATATCCGTAGTCTGCTGCTGATTCATCTCGGTTACGTCTTCTATTTCTAAACTCGCACCGATAAGCAGTCTCTCTCTCCGGTGGACAGAATCTTTGTGTTAAAATGGATTTTAATGTGTCATAGTACGACAAAACATCATTGGGTAGTTCGCTAAGGGCGCGTTGAGCGATTCCATGCAAACTCATTGCTAATTGTGCGGCTTCTCCTTGTCTGACCAGGAGTTCCATTGTGCAACCTGTTCAAAGTGGCAAAGGTAGTCGGGCCACTCTACCCTTTGACCGTCAAACAAATCAGGTTCTTTTAATTTTCTACCGAATTTTGCGCTTCCTAACACTGACATTTTTGGCTCACCTATATCGGAATGTATATATGGTGAATGTGCATTGGACTGAGGTGTCCCCATATTTCCAAAGTTACTGAAATGGGAATCATTGTGGACATATATTGGTAAGCAATTAGCTTGTACTCCATCTCTACAATTTTTATTGTGCAAAGGCCTATTTGTACTAAACAAAACATTTTCTGAATCATGCGAATTATGCATGGCATTTCTTGAACTTGTATATGTATCTTCATTACAGTGTACTACATTTCCAATATCACCGTGAATGCTATTTGAATATTTAGGTTCACTATTTCCTATGTTTTTGTAACTGAAATAATTTTCAGGTTTTGAAACCTTTTAAATAGCTGAAAAAATTGGTTACTTCAGTTGGCATATGATTGCCGTTATAACCACTGTTCTGGTCTGTTGCATTTTGTCTATTTTCAAAAACAACACACTCATTTCTTAAATTTTCTTTATTTGGTTAGTCATTAATATATGTCTGACCTATATTACCCCTATTTTTATGAATAAAACTATTCACATTTCCTGTTGTATCATTTTTATTATTTGCAAATTGTTTAGGAACAAGTACCTGTTTCCTTGTCACATTCCGACGTCCAATACACTCTGTCATGTGACCTGACGTTTTGACGTCATTTTCTAGAACGGAAGCATTCCCATAAAAAGAAGAGTGATAGTTGCCTGTTTTCTCTATTAAATGTTGATTCATGCTTGTGTTAGTCGTCTCAAAGCGACAAGATTTACCCTTAAGATGGGAATAGTCATTTACAAAGTCGTGTGAATTCTCAATTTTGTGTGGAAACCATGAGTATTCATGACATTCATGCGAATATGTGACATTTCCGTCTTTGTTTAGTGTTTTTGTCCGTATTCCTACAATTGGAGTCTAATTTGTGCTGGAATTCAGGAAGGATATTACGGTCTTGGTATCCTTGATAATGTATATGAATTGAATTTGTGTCAAGAAGTTCTGCATTTGGAATACTTTGTGTGTTTGGACCCGGAATACTATGGACAAGCCGTCCATTTTGTGTATCTCTCATGTTTTTGTGGTGTTTGTGGATATATTCGTGGGACATTCTTCAAATAAAGGTAAGTTCTTTGCCTTGTAGTAATTTATGGTTGAAGTCTCAGTGATTTCATTTGGTATGTGTCCCTCAGACGACGATTTATTCCTGTTTTCCGTCTTGTTCAATGGCGATTTCATGGCGATAAAACTGGGAGTGAAATATTGCAAAATTCCGTTGAACCCGGAAGTTATATTTCCAAAGAATGAATTTGAAGAAGCCATTATGGCGTTGTCGTATGAGATTTTAAAGTCTATGAAAACTGCAAGTTCCGGTTCCGGTTTTTACTATGTTAACTTCCGGTGTGAGAATTGCAAGTTCCGGAAATGCGAAATGTGCGGGAAACCTCTGTTTTATTCAAAATGCAATGTGACATCTCACATTATTTTGCGAAACATTAAATTTTTCTTAATTATAAGAAGCAATGTTGGTCTTAAAGCGAAAATGAAAGTAGATCACGTTTGTCAGTAGTGATTTCATCAGGAAATAAAAAAAATGCATGGAAGTAATTTTTTATAGGTTATAGATATTTTGTATTTCTATAGAGATATGTAAAATATGGCCGAACTTCTTGGATGTGATTAAAGTTGCAATGAAAAAAAAATGATCCAGAATTTATATGGATTGATTTATGAAACTAGCAATTTTCATAACTGTGATAAAAAGCTGTTGAAGATTTCTGACCATATATTGTAATTTGTTAGTTGGTTGGGTCATAAAATGTCATTCTGACCTCATGCTTGCAGATTTCATGGCTGACGACATAGTCGCTATTAATAATTATGACCATTTTTGACTATCTCTGCTCATGTTGAGATATAAAATGTCCTTCTGACCTGATGCTTGCAGATTTCATGGCTGTGGAAATAGTTGCGATTAATAATTTTGATCAATTATAGCTATCTATGGTCAAGTTGGGTCATAAAATGACATACTTACTTTATACTTGCAGATTTCATGGCTGTGGAAATAGTTGCGATTAATAATTTTGATCAATTATGGCTATCAATGGTCAAGTTAGGTCATAAAATGTCATTCTCACCTCATGCTTGCAGATTTCATGACTGGAAAAAGTTGTGATTATAATAATTATCAATTATAATGGCTTTCTATGGTCAAGTTAGGTCATAAAATGTGACTATTTAAGTTCTTTGTTAATGTCCTTAGCTTTTTCTCAAAACATTACTTACCACACTAAATACTGCAACATAGAGTCAATACAGAGTCACAGGATTTCAAGAAAATAGAAACATAGTAAAAATGTATAATTTATAATACATTCAATACTAATTTGAATCATAAAAATTTACAAACAATTTGTTAATTTGCATTCATTTTTTTTTCTACAAAGAGATACACTGAACCCCCCCCACACACACACACACACACACACGCCAAGTAGAAACAAAAATTCCGTCCTGTTGATCTACTGATTTTTAAAGGGTGCATACAGTTTGCACTTTTTGAATAATGTTGTATCTCCATATTTTACAATCAATTTACTGCAAAACTTAATCGATCCCCGCTAACTCCGTCGATAACTTCTTTTCTCGATAGATCTATAGGCTAATTATTCCTTTGTTGTGTTAATATTTTTAACAGTTTAATAAATATTTTATTCGTATAATCCTATTCTAACGTTAGATTCTATGTAGAGAGCATATTTTACAATATTTCGGCCGTACATCGTATACTTTAAAATCTCATAGACTGTAAAATCTCATAAACCCCCGTATGAAATCTGCAAGTACATAACCAAAACCGGAACCGGAACTTGCAGTTTTCATAGACTTTAAAATCTCATACGACAATAATCTTAACAAAATCCGTCAAACGAGCCCCCAGTGTAATAGAAATAAAGAGTTTCCCCCGTCAAATTGACGTGTCTTCCAGTGTTCCCAGATTCTCGGACTTTGTTGAATAAAAGTGATTCGTTTCGATCCAATGTATGATTTAATGTGTTTTGTAATTATTACAAATATTCCTCCATATCAGATCATAAGATATTTCTAAGTAGTTGGTCGCCCTTACCCTTATTTTGTACAATTTAGTGGTGAGCCAAAAAAAGGTTAGCTTGCGTGGTCTGTCGCTTAATCCGGGTCTCCCCGGGTTCCCCGGGACAGCTGTATTTATAGTAACCCGAAGACCCGACGGAACCGGGACACCTGAAATAACCCGGTGAGATGTACTTTTATATTTATAGAACATTTCCTAATAAATAGGCGACCCTCTACCATCACAGATTAATATTTCACGGCTACCCTCGAAATCTTAGGGCAACGAAAACTCGAGTCCAAGATTGAATTTCTTTTGCCTTGAAGTTTCTACAGAGAAAACTTATTATTATTAGCAACCGACAAAAATTACGGAGAGTGAGGGTATAACAAAGCAACAGATTTGTCAAAAGTCAAAAATTTTGCCGAAAACTAAGAAGTATCTCCCTACTGCATACCTATATTCTAAGCTTTTCACTTATATTTTTGGGGCTATCTGTGCTCTCTTATATTTTGCAAATTGCTTATTTGTGATCTTTCAAATATCTCGTTTTGATATGTACTGAACGGACAAAAGTTGTTGAAATGGCAATATGCAGAAACTAAACCAGCAGTAACGCTGGTATTTTGTTACAGCTATGGAAATGTTCAACATTCCCAAAATAGCGCTCATCGTGTAAATTGTGTGCGTTCATCGTGTAGACCGTTTGCGTTCATCGTGTAAATCGTGTGCGCTTATCGTGTATCGTGTATCGTGTAATGTGTAACGTTCATTGCGTGTATCGTGTAGCGTGCGTTTCTTCTTTTCATTTAAATTCCTCATTTTATGGATAGGTTAACCAGTTTTCTGCACAACACCATTGATTTATTCTTTCGTAATATACCTTTTTCACGACCGCCGATTTTACAAGAAGAAAATAAAAATATTATCAGATTTAGTATCACTGGCGATTTTATGTTAAAAAAATTCGTTGTTTAGGAACGCAAACCTTTATTTAAACAACTTAATTCAGTTTTAACAATGCAGCCATATGAGGCTGTTCAATATAGTAGAACAATAAAAGTCTAATCAGATGAATTTATTATATGTATGGTTAAATCATTTTTAAGTTTTAGTATTGCAGACACCGGTATAATATAAAATAGAGAAAAAGTGCCTTTTCTTTTATATTTATGGTTAAATTCTATCAAGTGTTAGTATTTGGGACACCGGTATAATATAAAATAGAGAAAAAGAGCCCTTTCGTTTATATTTATGGTTACATTATCTGAAGTTTTAATATTGCACACACCGCTATAATATCAATTAGAGAAAAAATGTCCTTTCTTTTATATTTGTAGCTAAATTATATCAAGTTTTAGTATTGCAATCACCTGTTCAATATGAATAAGAGAAAAAGTGCCCTTTCTTTTATATCTATGGTTAAATTATATCAAGCTTTAGTATTTCGGACACCGGTATACTATAAATAGAGAAAAGGCGTCCTTTCTTTTATATTTATTGTTAAAATATATGAAGTTTTTGCATTGCAGACACCAGTATAATAAGAAAAAGCGAAAAAGTGCTTTTCTTTTATATGTATTTATTTATGGTTCAATTATATCAGGTTTTAGTATTACGGACACCGGTCAATATAACATAGAGAAAAGGTGCCCTTTCTTTGATATTTATTGTTCAATTATAGCAAGTGTTAATATTGGGGACACCGGTATGATATAAAATAGAGGAAAGGTGCCCTCTCTCTTATATTTATGGTTAAATTATACCAATTTTTAGCATAGGGGACGCAGGTTCAATATTAAATGGATGAAACGTGCCCCTTCTTTTATATTCATGGTTAAATTATATCAAGGTATAGGATTGCGGACATCGGTATAATATAAAGTAGAGAAAAAGTGTCCTTTCTTTTATATTTATGGTAAAATTATATCAAGTTTTAGTATTGTGTACAACAGTATGATATAAAATAGAGAAAGAGTCCCCTATCTTTTCTATTTATGGTTAAATTATAGCAAGTTTTTAAACTGAGGACACCAGTTTAATATAAAATAGAGAAAAGGTGCCCTTTTTTAGCTCATCTGACCCAAAGAGTCAGTGTGAGCTATTGGCATCACATTTTCATCTTTTCCTCTGAAGCAATTTGAACCAGACTTCACAGGAATGATGTATGGAAGGTCCTTTACAAAAACTGCTCATTTAGTTCTGATCCGACAAGAAACATGACCGCCAGCGCGGAACTTAGGTTTCACATTGGACCCTATGGGAAAAATCCCATTTTCATCTTCTACTCTGAAAACACTGAAGCAAATTCAACCAAACTTTACTGGAGTGATGTATTAAAGGTTCTTACCAAAGATTGCTCATTTTGATCTGATCCGATAAAAAACATGGCCGCCAGCGCAGAACATAGTTTAACATTGGAACATATGGGAAAATCACATTTTCCTCTTCTACTCTGAAACCACTGAAGCAAATTGAACTAAACTTTACAGGAATGATGTATGAAAGGTCCTTTACAAAGATTGCTCTTCGACAAAAAAGGCAATCAGCGCGGAACTTAGGTTAAACATTGGACCCTATGGGAAAAATCACATTTTCATCTTCTACTCTGAAAACACTGAAGCAAATTCAACCAAACTTTACCGGAGTGATGTGCTAAAGGTTCTTAACAAAGATTGCTCATTTTGATCCGATCCGATAAAAAAAATGGTCGCCAGCGCGGAACATTGTTTAACATTGGATCCTATGGGAAAATCACATTTTCCTCTTCTACTCTTAAACCACTGAAGCAAATTGAACCAAACTTTACAGGAATGATGTACTAGAGGTTCTTAACAAAGATTGCTCATTTTGTTCTTATCCGATAAAAACATGGCCGCCAGCGCGAAACTTAGGTTTAACAGTGGACCCTATGGGAAAAATCACATTTTCTTCTTCTACTCTAAAAACACTGAAGCAAATTTAACCAGACTTTACAGGAGTGATGTGCTAAAGGTTCTTAACAAAGATTACTCATTTTGATCCGATCCGATAAAAAACATGGCCGCCAGCACGGAACATAGTTTAACATTGGACCCTATGGGAAAATCACATTTTCCTCTTCTACTCGGAAACCACTGAAGCAAATTGAACCAAACTTTACAGGAATGATGTACTAGAGGCCCTTAACAAAGATTGCTCCTTTCTTTGGATCCAATAAAAAACATGGCCGCCAGCATGGAACATAGTTTAACATTGAACCCTATGGGAAAATCACATTTTAATCTTCCATCCTGGAACTGCTAAAGCAAATTCAACCAAAATTTACAGGAATAAAGTATGGAAGGCCTTAACAAAAATTGCTCATTTCCTTCCGATTCGACAAAAATCATGGCCGCCAGCATGGAACTTAGGGATAACATTGGACCCTATGGAAAGATCACATTTTCATTATCTGCTCTGAAATGGATGAAAATATGATTTAATAAAACTTTACAGAAATAATGTACTAAAGGTCCTTAACAAAGATTGCTCATTTAAATCTGATCTGAAAAAAAAAAAAAAAAAAAAAAAAAAAAAAAATA